>PVIJ01019567.1:0-23212 GCA_004024925.1 Scalopus aquaticus
TGTGTTGGATTACATTGATTGATTTTCGGATGTTGAACCATCCTTGTGCCCCTGGGATAAATCCCACTTGGTCGTGGTGTATTATTTTATGGATGCATTGTTGGATCCTATTGGCCAAGATTTTATTAAATATTTTTGCATCAGTATTCATTAGGGAGATTGGTCTGTAATTTTCTTTTTTTGTGTTGTCTTAAAACAACAACTATTTAATTCATTATTCTTTTGGGCCAGCAATTTTTGTTCTTCTGCTGGGCTCATCTGGTATCACACACGAGTCTGCAATCAGCCCTTGGTTAAGAGGCCTTGCCTCTGGGTTGGCTGGCTGTTGGCTGGGGTGTCAAGGGTGACTGAGTCATGTGTTCCTCATCATCCAACAGGCTAACCTGGGCCTTCCACCTCCCAGGCCCTCAGACAGGCTGTGTGCATGCAAGCATATGTGCCTTTTGCCCACAATTGTAGCGCATGAAGCTGGAGGTTGGAAACATCCATTCATATCTCCTGGAGCAATGAAATTAAAGCTGTGATAGTGATTCCAAAATCAAGTTATGGTCAAACTGATGACCCTCTGATCTAGTACACTCAGAGGAAAACAACTTCAGTTCACTAGTATTCCTGTTGAAAATGTTTAACTTGCGTGAACAGCCAAATTTAAACTGAGAAACAACCTTCAAAATGATCAACCTACATCCTTTTTTAAAATGCCAAGGATAAAACCAAAAAAGCCTTAGCAATTTTTCTAGATTAAAAGAGACTTTTAAAAAGTGACAAATTTGCAGTCATGGATTGTGTCCTGGGTCAGGAGAAAAGGCTATGACTGATGTAATCTGAATATGGATTATGAATTAGGTAATAATATTGTGCCAGTGCTTAAATTCCCTGATTTTAGCCACTGTACTGTAGTTATGTAAGAGAATAACATTGTTCTTGAACATGCATACCAAGGTTTCTAGGGGCAATGGGACATCATATCTGTAACTCTCAAATGTTTCAGAAAGGAATTATATATGTATACAAACAGGTATGTATATATGATATATATTAGTCTCTCTCTGTAGATACCGATTTCTAAGCATGTGTCTATATCTAAACATCTATATCAAGAGAGAAAAGAATGATAATGCAAACAGCAAAATGAAAACACATTGGCACTTCTGGTTAAAGTGTATGATGGGAGTTCCTTGTTCTTACCATTTTCTGTAACTTTGAAATTATATGGAAAATAAAAACTTCCCTCCAAAATGGTCCACATACGCCTCCAAAAAATAATAGCAGCAGACAAAAACTGAGTCGTGGAGGCCAACATGAAGCAAATTCATGAGGCCTGTGGAGGACTGGAGTCATTTTAGCAGAGTAGGCACAGCAGGGGCCTCCTTAGGGAGCCGGGCCTAGCCTCCCCTCCCCTGGAGGTCAAGAAGGCTGCGTGGAGCAGGGCTGATGAGAAGACTGGCGTCTCGGCCCTATAGGACCCAATTTGTAAGGAGGCTTCTGGGGAAACCTGAAGGGGGCTCAGGGTTGCATGCTGAACTGATCCTGTTCAGAGAGTTGCTCTCTTGAACTTTCTGGAAAAGTGGGATGGATTCCTCAAGGTCACTCAGAAAAAACTGTGTCCCTGTTCCTCCGCCTTTCCTCCTTTAGAAAGAGCATGTGAACTGCTCCCACAGGGCCCTCTGCCCCGCTCCTTGGAGCCACCGCTGTTACTCAGTGGGGCCTTTGCTGAAGCGCAGTCAACAAGGGTTATCTGTGTGCGGGAGGAAGGTGCCGCCTCCGTGGAAGCAAGAACAGCCCATTCCTTGAGGTTCCAGCCAGGGTGTAGGTGAGGTTCAGCTCAGCATACATATATCCCAGTGCATTTTTATCTCCAAAGGTTGCCTTTTTCATGATGATGCTTCATGGCACTTCGTTCTGTGCCGCTGCTCCTCTTTGGCAAGCCAGGAGGCGTGAGCGCGCCCTTTCTAAAACTGGCAGACCTGTGCCCCGGAAAGAGGCCGGAAAGAATACAGAGCCTGTGGGACTTTCGGCCGCTTTCTGTTTTTCTTTTTTGAAACAAAGTTCATCATAAATGCAGACTTTTCTCATTTTCCTTCCTGTATTTTTGTTTCACTGACAGTGAATTTCCAGTCCTGTGGTGATCTCATTTAAACCAATAAGTGAAGTTATTTTTAACCAGCTGGATGTTGATGAAATAAGCTGCCTCCATTTGGGTTCTCTAACTTTGCTTTGCTTCTTTTGGCAGCTGGTCTGGGGGGTTGGTGGCTTGGAGTCTGGGAGCTTCAGATCTCCTCTCCTCTCTCTATTGCCCCCATAGGCAACACTCTGTGTGTCCCCCTGTAAGCCACGGGGGGCCTGGCTGCTCTTCCCCAACCAGCCCACTCACCTTCGCAGCACCGCCTTCCAATTTCCCTGCATACTTTGTTGTTGCCTAGGTTTCCCTGCAAAACAGGGGAGGATGATTCCCTTCCTTTATGTTATCACAAAGATAACTGGGTGTGCTCAGAGTTTTGAGAGTAGCCAATTCCCACCTCTGCCCTGAGGAGGCCCAGGCATCAGGAATGGCTTTGGAAAATTCTCCGATTGCGATCATAAGACTGGAACCAATTAATTGCATTGCTTTGAACAACTGATAAA
The DNA here is from genome assembly GCA_004024925.1 of Scalopus aquaticus. Taxonomy (NCBI): domain Eukaryota; kingdom Metazoa; phylum Chordata; class Mammalia; order Eulipotyphla; family Talpidae; genus Scalopus; species Scalopus aquaticus. Next base: position 2,626 of record PVIJ01019567.1, read on the forward strand.
AGTTATTCATTCACAGTCTCTCCAGGGAGTATGGAAGAATCAGAGCTTATTATCATTGACCTGGCATTGGTCCTTTGTTTATTTGCACTGTGCCAAGACTTATGGGTGCTTCAGATGGATGAGTGGGTAGGAGGATGGATGGATGGGTAGATAAATGACAGATCCCTAGCCTCAAGAAGTTGGCGGTTTAATTTACATAGCAGGCAATTAAACAACATAAAACACTTTCAAAAACCAGTGGACAACAACTAACATGCTGAGGGCTGAAATTAAGAGAGAGGGAAAGAGACAAGGGGATACAAGGGATGGTGGTAGAAGAGGGAAAAAAAATAAAGATAGGAGGAAAAAGGAGGAAAAAGGAAGTTGATTGTGTCTAAGTAAGACATTAATGTGTTTTCATGATACAAAGGAGGAGGGCACACAGGGAGCCCTCCCTAATTAGGGAAGCAGTGGCATTTGAGGCAGAACTTGAAGGATTTTCTTTTGTGGGGATAACAGGTAGGGGAGGGAGGAGAGGGCATTGCAGACTGAGAGGACCACAGAGCATGGCTAGGTGGTTCAGGAGAGACTAACTCAGGGCGAGCCATTGCACTATTTCTTCAGGCGCATGAGTCAGGTTCACACCATTCCTGGGGGCTTTAGTATCTGCGAGCAGTACTGAGGTGGTTGCCCAGGGCAATCTAAACAATCCCCAGCCCGGTACACACTGATACCCCTTCCTGCTGCCCACATGCTCAGGCCTGGGTAGCGTTAGGTCTCACTTTCCAAGGACTGAGGTCTTTCATTCCAAAAATGTGGGTTAGATCAGTACTGACAGATAAACGGCCAAGTCCCAGGAATGCCCATGTCTGGGCAGCCAGAAAAATGGTGCCAGTTGATCCTTTAGTCCCTGGGTCAGACATCTATGGGACCTGAGGCTTTAATGACCTGGACAGACTTCCCCACTTCTGTGTTACACAGAGGAGCTGGGCTGCAGCCTGGACCTGCTGGCACATTCATGGCATCATGCTTGGCTTTCTGGCATGTGGTGAACCTGAGGAGAAGCCCAAAACCCAGGCCCAGACACACACACACACACACACACAAAGTTTGCAGAGTGCAGTACACCAAAGACAACCTTATCCTAAAGCCTTGGAGCTACTTAACTTTGTGCTGTTTCACGACAGCCTCAGGACGGGCAGAGGTCACCTGCTCACTGACTTCCTTTCACTTTGCTATAAAAAGTCCTTATGGGGCTCAGAGTTCTGGGGAAAATAGAAATAGAGAGCAAGGTGTGCCCCAGTTAGAGCAAAGGACACACAAACATTTCCAGAATATATACCCAAGGCACTTATCATTTCTCTCCAAATTCTCCAGCAGCTTATACAGGTTCAGAGAGGAATAAGCTGGAAGCCCGTGATCAAAAACACCAGGACTTATAACTCATGCATAATTTGAATACATAGCTGCTTCCTTCTGTCTCTTGGGCACCTCCCCATACTCATCAAGGCCTGGCCTGCCTTAGTTTACTCAGTAGCAAGGTTATTTGAAGAAAGACCTGTCTTCCCAGATGTGGGGACTCAAATCCACACAGCTAACTCTCCTCCTATGATGACTTTTGGGCAATTCCTCAGCTTACAGCACATGTTTGCACTCTTAACATTTCCTTCAGGAAAAGCACGGATAAGCATTCCTCTGTTTGTAGAAGCCAAGAGTCACAGGTGTACTTTACAGATGAAAAGTGTTTGCTGGAAGAAGTAACGCTCATGCAGGACTTCACCGCTTAGAGAGCCTGCTTTGCTGCAGCCGTGGCCATGCCAACCTCACCCCTCTCCCTTAGACTTCAGAATCTCGTTTAGTGCAACTGATTTCACCAATAGTGGAGGAACTGCTGAACAGGATTAATGTCTAGAGAATCCTGATGTGGAGAAACATCCCTAAGCTATTCTGGGAGCCAATTTGGGGAGGAACAACCAGTAGAACATAGCAAAACAGTATTATTTTAGTGTCACATGGTAATCCTCCTAGGAGATGTCAGTCAGTTACCATTGTACATCTTGAGCTCAGCTGGAGAAGTGTCTATGATGTTGACAACAAAGTGAAATCTGCAGAGAGGTGAATAATTAGTTGGAGGTCACACAGGACATGCACCAGAGTCTGGACTACCTTCTAAACTCAGACTGTTACTGGGGTCTCCACTGGGCAGTGGAAAAGCTGCTCTTATTGTGGCCAGTAATTGACACTCTGTACTGAGTGAGTTTCTTACCATGATCACAACAGAAAGGAGGGAGGAAAGAAGTATGGGAGAGAGAGGAAGCAAGAAAGAGTATCCAGAATGAGTGGAATGAGAACTGTGGCATGGAAAATCTTCCAAAACTTTTTATACGGGTCTCAGAATATGTATAGTATGATCTAATTTATTTTTTGACTTACTTTATGCAGGAAAAACCCTGGTATTTTTGAGAAAAAGTATGCTTAGTTGGCTCTGGTCGTCAGGTGGGGAACTGTGATCCAAGATTGGGCTGGAAAGGTCAAGAAAAGAACTAGGTATGCAGCAATGAGAAAATTGAACTGTTAAGGGAAATGTGGAATTGTTGCAGGGCTTTTGACAAGGAAGTAATTTTTGAACATTTTCTGAAGATCGTGCAGGCTGCACAATGGTGCAGTCCAGTAGATGAGGAAACCCCAAACTTGTCCTCTGTGTGAAGTGCTCTAAGCCCTCTATTTATGACAAGAAAGTTAGAGCAAAATGCTGGTGGGTTCAGAAGAAAAACATCTGGAGGACAACAGTTAGACCCAAAGACTCTGTACCCAGGACCCCTGGGTTCAAATCTCAGCTCTACCACTTCCCTGCCTTGGGAATAATATTCAAATCCATGACAAAGTTGTCAGGAGGGGACAGTGCAAGCAAATCACTTAGCCCAGTGCCTGGCACAGAGAAAGGCCTCAGCAAGTGTGAACTGTGACTCTTGTTAGCCTTTAGCTACAAACAAGCTCTAGAGTGGTTTCTTGACCTTGATGTCACACTATTTCCAATAAATAACTTATCATTTCTTTCAAAAGCAAAGGGCAAAACTTCATATGCATGTACCGTGTGATTAAAATCCCACACCTATGCACGGACCCAAAAGAAACATGATCACAAAAAACATGTACACAAATATCCATTGCAATTTTATCACAAAAGCCAAAAACTGGAAGCAGCCCAAATGTCCATCAGTTTATCCATGGATCAAAAAACTGTGGCATTTACATCATGGATTCAACAATGAAAAGAATGAAATAGTAATGCATGCAAAACAGTGAGTCGCAATCATTACGCTAAGTGAAAAAGCCAAACATTAAAGTTTACATATAATATGATTCCATTTGAATGAAACTGTAGAAAAGGCAAAACTACCAGTGACAGAAATAGCAGTGATTGAATGAAGGGGTTGGGGGGAGACCCAAGGCCAAAGGCAAGGAAGAGATAGTTTAGGAAAGCTGTTCTATTCCTGGCTATAGTGGTTATGCAATTGTATCCCTTAACCAAAAATAATTAAGCTATACACATTTTATTTATATAAATAATGCCTTCATAAAACAAAACGAGGGGGGGAGTCATTGAGCAGCTTTACAGTCATATTCTGTCATCTAAAAATTGGGCTTTTTCCCAGAGCATTCCTCCATATATTGTTTCATTTAATATATAAAGCTATACTGTAAGGAGGATATTATCAATCTCTTTATTCAGGTGAGGGAACTGAAGAACAGAGAGCTTGGGGCCTTGTCTTCAGTCACACAGCTCCTAGGAGGGTCAGTGGGAGCCCTCACCTAAGCACGTTCCCGTCTTCCCAGCCCTGAACAGCAGGTCCCAAGACACAATCAAGCCCAGTGCATCCATCTCCACCACTTTGACCCTGAAGCTGATGCTGTAGGTATGACGCTGGCACGTACTTCAGATTACTGGCTTCCGAAAGAGAATAATAACTAACATCTGCAACAGTCTCTGCCATGTGACCTGTATCCACACATTCATTCTTCCCAAAAACCCTGAAGGAAGTTACTGTTGGCGTGCTTGTCTGATAGATGAGAAAACTGAGGCCCAGCAAGGTTAAATAGTTTGTTCTAAGTAACAGCTAATAAATAGGAGAAAAAAAGTGTTCAAAGCCTAATAGTAGAGTCTTGTGGGGTTTTTTTGGTGGTTTTTTTTTTTTTTTAGGTGATCTTTTCTTTTTGCCCTGAAGAGCTCATCTTCCAGGGTCTGCTGTTGCAGCTGAGACGCATGATCTCACATCCAGCCTCCTGCCTGTTTGCCCAGGACAGCTTGTGTCTATGCTGGTTGCCCCACCATAATTATCAACAGGACTGCCTCTCATTCGCAAGTGTCCTTTGTGGAAAATGAATTATAGAATTATCCTGTTATTAGTCCAGGCTTAATTTAGAAGAAAATATTGCCCCTCTTCCCGGAAACTACTTACCGAAAGGGAGAGTGTGTGAATGATAGGATAATTTCAAATGGACCTGTGCTTTACCTTGCTTGCTATAGAATTTCCTTACTGGAGTTTAAAGAACTGACAATCCTGAAATGTAGCCCCTGCCTGTGGTGGGACAGGGAAATCTTCCAGCAAATCCTTTTCTGTCACCATCTGCAGTTAAACTGATTATTTGCTGCTTTCATGGATCATAAACCAACTCCAATAATTTGCATCCATCAGCAACCCCTGTGTTCCCATTTCTGCTGGCTTCACACCTTAAGCTAATTCTGTCATTAACCGTTGTTGCCACATCAGTAGGGGGTAAGGCCCCATATCTGATCTGATCGTCTTACAAACCATTTTGCTTTACCCTTCTTCGTGGCTACAGATGGCATTCAATTTCTGCCCAGTCATTGTATACTTATCTATACTTGGCTCAAGGGAACTAGACACACAATTACTGTCATTACTGAAAGAACAGTTCAAAAGGATGTAAGTCTCTGACTATTTACTTGAGAACTAGAACTCACTTTTATGTCCCTGTAAGTTCCAGGCTTATAGTAGGCACTAAATAAGGCACAACTTCCTTAAATCTGGAAACAACCCTATGAGATAGGTATCATTAGCTCCATTTGCATTTTAATATATTTTCCAATTTTAAGCATGTGGACAAGGTAGTAGAGAGTATGAAGAAAATTTAAATCACTCATCAGTCTGCCCTGAGATAATTACCTTAGTATCAGTCTTTTTCCTCCCAAGCACTTTTAATTTACCAAGTTGAGGGTTTCACTCACTACCATATATTTTCCCATGACATTGAATATGCTCCAGAGGATGATTTTGTAATGACTATGTAACAATCCATCATATGAATGTACCATAAATTAAACATTCTCCTATTGTTAGACATTTTCATAGCTCTTATTATCAAAGAGAATCCCCTGATTGAACATCCTTATACATATATCTTTTTGTCCATCTTTATTTCAGGCTTTTTTAAAGCTATAATTTATTAAAAATCATGTCTGAAGCCTCCTGTGTGATCAATACCCAAGCAAGACCTGAAACATTTCCTTCACCCTCAAAGTTTCCTGAATCTGTTTTCCAAAGGTCCCCTGCCCCTTCCCACTCCAGCAGAGCCAGAAGCCATCTTTGCTCTGGTTCCCATCACTAGACATTTGTTTTGCCTCATTGTGAGGGTAAGTTTTTACTTGGAGCAGTAGTTCTCCAAGGATGGTGCCTTACCTGTGTTGTGCCAGCATGCACAGGGCAGTTTTCTATCGATTCAGGCAGATGGGTAGAGAGTCCTGGAGCCCTCAGTGACTTTTTCAGGCTTTAATGCTCTTTCTATGCTAATTGCTGTGGGGCAAGCCCGCAGGATGGCAAGGCAGGGCAGCTGGGGGACCAGGAGGTGGCAGGCCTCCCAGCCCCCAACAAATCTTTACTCTCTCTCTTTGGGCTCTCTCTGGTATCTTCTCGTGGTCCCGCCTCTCTGTAGTCACTCCTCCACTTGAAGCTGTTCCTCCTTGTTGCTGGGTAACGCTGCCCCTATAGCCTCAGCCTCCAGACTCAGGTGTTCCCACTTACACATGCCCACACCATGCTCAGGTGTCCACCATCAGGCATGCATGCCCTGCACCCACGCACCTGAGCGTCTCCTGCATTCAAGCCCGCAGGTCATAGCCACAGAGGCCAGCAGTATAAAAGCCTGAGCATCCTCATTTACCCTACAACCTGGAAACTTACTACAAATGCAAATTCTTGGATTCTGGCCAAGACCCACTAGGTCAGAAACACACAGGAGTGTGAATGTGTGTATTTACAAGCCCTTCAGGTGATTCTGATGCACATGCAACTTTGAGAACTCACCGATATCTCAACCCTACTGGGTGTTGGGTAGAGTAAGGTGGGTGGAGTCAGGCAGGTGGGCATAGCGGATAACTTCATATAACTCAGAGAACTTCAAAGGAAAGAGAAAAAGTCAAGCTTTTGTGTCAAAATCTCTACATCTTTGGTTTATGAAATTATAATGGGGGCTGTAGTCTCTTCTTTAGAATTTCAAAAGCCATGATGGAAGTCTTGCAATTTCTTGAGACAAAAGCATAAACTTTCACATGAGTTCTAAACTCCATGTAAACACTATCAGAGGTTCTGATTAGCAAGCAAAGGTGTCATTTTAAATGGGAAAATGGGTCATGATTTATTTGATAAGCATGAACTTTTATAAAAACCTTCCTTGGAAGGGAAGATAATAGAATTTGGTCTTTATGTTGAAACTGTTGAAATTCAGCTCTAAGGTCTGAAAAGTTCACAAACCATGCAGAGAAATAACAGCGAAAGCTCCCCAAATGCAAGTTTCCCTAGAGAAGAGATTGATGAAGTATAGAGCCAGCTGTTTTCCACAGCTCCTTATGGTGAGGGTCGCAATGGGAAGGTTGGCAAAAGGAACTAATTCAAGTTGCATGTGGATATGAGTGGTGTTTTTGGCACACCCTTGGCTGTGTTAATGCATGGAACTGTGGTCCTGGAGCTTCTGAAATCACACCAGCTAAGGAGCAAGTGCGTTTCCTGTCTTGAACATTTCTGGGAAATCCAGAAACATATAGTGTGTTTACCCAGACTCTCAGGAGTATCTCATAGGTTTTCCTAAGCCAGATTCTAGCTCATGCCATTCTGGAAATTGGCTCTGTGGGAGAAGATCTCATGAGTCAGGCTGAGTATGAATTTAGCCTGAAGTTCCTTTTATCTATTCTCAGAGCAGTTGCCTGGCTCCTCCCGAGGAGTTGGTATTGGGTTCCGCAATAAAGCTGTGTGAAAAAAAAAGTATTTTTTGGTCCTTTGATAGTAAATGAGTTTGATGAAAAGCCCCCAGTTTCCAGGCACTAGATCTTAGTAAGAGGAGAAAAGCCTGGTCAGTTGTAGGTAGCTGGGGATGGTGGAGATTGATGGGGCCTTTTGCCCCTGAGATACCAGTTGGAATTCAATCCAACCTGACTTGACTTTGGTCCACTCTTAGACCAAGGCAATGCAGGACCCTACCTCTCTGTTCGGTGGTACCCCTGGATTTGTAGCGCCTTTCCGATGGCTACCTGTTCCTCCTTGCCGTGTGGGGGAAATAAGCCCTTCATCTCCTGGACCACACCATCAAGGTGGTTTGACTAAAATGCAGCATTTTGTGACTTCCTGAAGCAACAGCCTCGGCTTTTTTCATTCAGAACCCCTCATGTGAGTGGTCTAATTTCATTCACAGCAAGATGGATGGTACTGGAAGGGATCATGCCCAGTGAAATAAGCCAGAAGGAATAAAAAGAAAAATGTCAAGTGGTTCACTTACAGGAGGAATACAGGGGGACCAAATAAGGGATCGGGGAAAAGTAATAATAATAATAATAATAATAATAAATAAAACTAGCAGGAAACCATAAATAAGAGACATTCTGCGAGGGAGGGAGAGGGATCAAAATGGGAGAGAAGAGCACAAGGGACTATGGTGATGGTTCACGGGTGAACTGGTGGTGGGAATTTTACAGGGATATACAATGATGTAAAAGATATAAATAAAAATATATATTAAGGGGCTTCCCTGGTGGCACAAAGGGTTAAACACAGCACTATGAAGCTATCCAGAGCCACTGCAGCAAGAGTTTGATACCCGGCCAGGGAGAGTCCCGCATGGTGCAGCAGACCTCTCCTGCCTCACCTGTTGCTCCCCTCAGCAGTGTATTTCCATGGATCCACCTGTTCTACTCCCCGCTCTGTCTCTGGTGAACCCTCTCAACAGCCCCTCGCCTCTGGCCTCTGGCCTGTTCCCCAGCTTGTATGCATAAATAAATAAATCTTTAAAATATATATATTAAAATAATACATAATAATAATATTATTAATAATAATAACACCCCCTCCCAAAAAAAAAAACACCCTCATGTTAAACAACATAGATAGCTATGACTCTTTTTGAGAAAATGCTACTAAAATTCCATCCAAGCTGCTCAGCCAGCCACGGCGACTACAAGTGCGAGTCGTGGTTTCTATTGTCATCTTTTCTCAGCCTATCTTATAAATTGCTTTCCTATGCTTCCTAGGTAATTATACTGCATAAGGACTAGAGAGTTTCCTTTCCAACATAAAAAAGTAGAAGGGAAATTTTGATTTAAAAATTATTTTCATTTTTTTGGGCAAAAAAGCATCACTGAATCACTTGGATATAGTAATTCCACTTATAGTTTATCCTAACAAAATAAGATACTAACAAAAATATACATCTGTTAAAACACAAACAGCAAACTAATTTTTTCTGTATTTCTACCTACCTCTGTGCAGACACCATCTGCCTCTCTGTGGATGTAGGTGAGCCTTTCTCTATAGCTGTGTTTATTTGTATATTCCCAACTTTTAACAGTATTATGTCAAGAGTGAAGTTGGGGGAGGGGAGAGGCACCTCTGCTGTCCTCCCTGGTCTGAAACATTTCAACTTTTGACAAAGAGTACCTATTCACATGTAAGTAAGGCATAGAAGCTGCTTACTGTTAAGCTTATGTCTCTGGGTCCTCCTTTCAAGGAGACAATGGGGAGCTATGTTGCTTGGAGATTTTAAAATACAAGGTTGTGCTAAGCTGTAACTTGTTTATTCACTCAAGTATTTTTTGAGGGCCTCCCCTGAGCCAGGCATCCTGTTAGGCCCGAGGATGCCAAGGTGATGGAGAAACAGCCCCTACAGCCCCTACAGCCCCTGGTCGGGGTGCAGGCAGTGCCCACGGAGGGGGAGAGTTGTTTATTTTCTCCAGGCTTAAAAAGTTCTGCCTAGTTTTGGAAAGCTGACTGTGATTCCTTCTCCTCAGAGAAGCCGTGTGGAGACCCGCCTTCGTTCCCACACACCATCCTGCAGGGACGCACTGGTTTGGAGATGGGGGATGAGCTTCTATACGTGTGCGCACCCGGCCACGTCACAGGCCACCGTGAAACTGCGTTTACTTTGCTGTGTAACAGCTGCGGGGAGTGGTATGGCCTGGTGCAGGCCTGCGGGAAAGGTAAGCCACCCCTCGGCTGGGCCACTCCACACCCCCGGGCTGGGAACAGGGTCTCCCCTTCCCATGGCAGCACGAGGTGAGCCCGTCTCCACAAAGGGCCCTTGTTCTGGAGCTGAGGACATCTCTGCCTGGGCTTAGTGCAGCATTTCAAATGCACTGGGCTCTTCAATCTTAAATGCTGGGAGTAAAAGGTTAACAAGCCCGCTCCTCTTTGAGGTTAGAGCTGACCTTGTCTAGCTTTTATTCCTGGAATCCTGGTGAAGACGGAATGTCAGTGGTGGTACTGAGCAAAAAGGCTTAGGGTAAAACTGACCCCTGGTTGGTAAATTGGGCTGGGAGGGCAGCTGTGGACGCAGGAGACAGTCCAGCCTTGGGCTTCCCTGAGTGAGGTGATGCTTGCAATGGGGCACCACCATCTTTGTGGGGATCCTGAGAGATTGTAACAAGAGCCGTGCGGGGCATGGGAATCCATGAGTGGCTCTGCACCCAACATGCCAGTCCTGTTCCCTCACCCCTGAGCAAGCACAGGGGGCAGCGGGAGGGTAAGGCAGCTCTATTCCCTGGCCGTGGCCTGTGGCAGTGCTGTGGGCTGAATATTTAGTTGAAACAAAAAGGACTCATGCTGGGTAGGGAAATCCTCTGAACCTGATGTGATGTCCCCAGTTCTAGCATCATGGCACATCTAGGGGTCCCAGATTCTGCAGCCTGCCTCTGCCCAGCCCTTTGGGGAGTTTCGTGTCACAGAAAGCACTGTCTCCTGCCACAGCCAGGCCTGGCCTCCCACCTGACCAGAGCTTTTGACCCCTACACCTTGGTCCTGAATGGCGCCCTGACTTCACAGGGCTCCTCTCATCCCAAGACCGCTCCAGGGACCTCCTTCCTGGGCCCCCCATAACAACTAGGGACCAAGCTGAGATTCACTTTATAGAGGGGAACGACATCAGCACCAGTGTTACTGAATTTATAAGGCCCTTTGTCCCTAAAAGCTCCTATCCGATGGGAGGGTCATGGTGAAGCGAGAGCACTCTTGTCTTCAAGGGTCAACCCTGTTGTTGCCTGAGCTGTGGTTTGTGGTCTCCACGGCCGGTGACCACCCACAGTGGGAACGCACCACCATTTACTTCTCCGATGTGCTGGGGAAGAGTTGGCTGTTTTGCTTTTGCAGCTGTCACTCACAATGCTACCACGTTTGCTCACTCTCATGTCATCTTGTGCACGTGAAGCAACTTCCTGTTGGCTCCTGGGAGTGGAATTGCCGCCTGCAGGGTAGGTGTGTGTTCAGCATTAGTGGTTGCTGCTGCAGAGTCTGGAGAATTTGGCCCCGTTCACGCACCAGCTGTGTCTGAGAGCTCTCGCTCAGCGTCCACACCAGCTTTCAGGATTGCCAGACTTGTACGTGGTTGTTGATCTGGCAGTTCGTCTGTGGTGATTTCGAGTTGTAATATTCACTTCCCCAGTGATTGTGAGGTTGATTCTTTCCCACATGTTAATTGTGCAGTGGCATTTCCTCCATAAAGTAGATTTGATTATAATATTTTCACAATGTAGGATTTCTTTTTACATGAAATTTCCTTAGCTAATGTGCTGCAAATATTTCTGCGCATCCTGTGGCTTTTCTTTTTCTCCTTGGAGTGTCTTTCAATGAATAAGTTTTATTATTGTTGTTGCCTATTTCACTCTTTCTCAAACTCCCTGTGGACCATTATAATTATCTTTTGTTAGTCATTGGTGGGCTGATTTGTTAGAAAAATGCAATGAAAATGAATAAACAATACTAAAGCAAACAAAGATATTGCATCTATCAACACAATTTTTTGTTGTTGAATTAAAGGGGACCTTAAATCCCTTGTGAAATTGTTGCAAAACCTTCTGAAAACTTCCTCTCCATTATATTTACTTGTTGTGTGTTCTGTTAGTAACAAAAAATTACAGACTGACAAGAGCAAGAAGCAATTTGAGCAATCTTCTGGTTCTTTCATCTTCCCTCTGGCTGCTGCCAGGTAGCAGGCAGGAGTTCTTTGCCAATTCTGATCCTTCATCTGTCCCAGAAAATCAGACCTAAGCCCAAGCTTCCTGTTTGTTGAATGTGTCACCCCAAAAGCAGACCTGTATGCACCCTGAGATGGTTAATAAGCTGGCTTTATTCCTGGTGAAGGCTGAAGCTGTACCAGCCCAGGAGCCACACCCACCAGCCAAATGGACTGTTTACTGGCCCCAGTAGAATGAGAACTAAATGCAGGTTTTGTGTGTCTGAAATGGTGTTTATTTTCTTACTGCAAGGCAGCTGCTAGGCAGGAATTCTGGTTTCTGTACTTGGCTGGGTATACAGACTGCTACAGTTTTCATTACTCTGTAGATTCGACATTGTGAGTATCTGTGTCGTGATGAGATATGTGTGTGTTACAGAATAGCTTCACCAGGTATTTCACTCCATTTCTGTACAATTGTTTTTCTAGTGAACATCAAATTTTGATTAAGAAATTGCTTCCAACTGGAGAAATATCTAGGGAGAATGGGTCAGACAGGAGTTTGGGAGTTGGATCCAAGTGGATTTGGATAACAACTCCTCCTTGTACTGGCAGATTGGCCACTCATTCATTCCTCGTTCCACATCCCTTCCTTTGGCAGGGTCCTAAGTGCTGTGTATACAAAGTTGAGCCACCCCAAAGAAAACTCTAGTAGTAGACCAGGTGCTTCAAAGGAGACAGAAAAGCAGTAGATGATGCAATTCGAAAGGAAAGCTGGGAAACGAGATGTCACAGAAGGTAAAATTTTAAGTGTGTATTTCCACATGGAAGGAGTGCCCGCTGAGTTCAAAGCCTACAGGAATCAAGTCAATGAACGCTGTGGAAAGTGTGCACTGATCCACAGTGTCAGGAGCTTCTGGCCACCTTGTGTTTTTGATGGAGGAGATATAAGATTAGAGCTAGACCCACACAAGAAAGTGGGGGTAGAAGAAATCAACATAACCATTAGCACAATCCCTAAGTGACAGCTCCTAAATTACAAAGCACAGGTAGGAGCTAGACTGCAGTCTAGGGCCAAAGATATGGAAATTGAGCCTACTGCAGAATCTCTGGTCTCTTTTCTAATTCTAGTTAGCCAGTAAACAGACAGCCACCTCAAAGATGAGCCCCTCCCAACTGAAAGAAGGCTATATCAGTGCCATCCGTGCAAGAATTCGGGGCAGCCATTTTCTCTGCCCACCTGTGCCTATGCAGGTGCTCTCCTTTTTTTTTTTTTTTTTTTTTTAATTATTTATTTATGCATACAAGCTGGGGTACAGGCCAGATGCGCGGGGTGGCGAGAGGGTTCACCAGGGACAGAGTGGGGAGCAGCACAGGCAAATGGATGGAAATACACTGCTGAGGGGAGCAGCGGGCGACACAGGAGAGGTCTACCGTGCCATGTGGGAATCTCCCTGGCTGGGTGTCGAACTCACATCGCTGCGGCCGACAGCTCCACAGCGCAGCGCTTAGCCGCTGCGCCACCAGGGAGGCCCCTGCAGGTGCTCTCCTTTACCAACTCTGTCCCTCTGCAGGCCAGCGGCCCGCCTGTCTGCCCGTGACCTGCACCATGCAGGCCTCGCTTAGCAAACCTGCCCCCCTCAGAGGGGCAGCTCTTCCTGTCCACTTGTGTCTGTACAAGTGTCCTTTACTTCCTTGCCCTAATAAACCTATTCTTTAAGTATAACTGAGTCTCTGTCTCGTGGAGAAACTTGTCACATGCCGCCGAAGGGAGCTCTGGTGAAACCTTTCCCAGAGTGAACCCAAGGACCCCGCTCTGCTCTCAAATCCATCGACTCTAAAATGACATCATGTTCAGTGACTGTATGGAAAGCGGAGTGCACCTGGGCCACGTCTTGGAAGAGAGCCAAGGGCAGACGACTCATTCTCAAAATTCCACTGTTCATGAAGGGGAGTAGGAAAGAGACAGAGGAGAACTGGAAGAGGATGGGCCAAAGTATCTGTGGGGATTTGTTTTTGCTTTATTTGGTTAGCTCGCTTTGGTTATTTTAAGATGGAGAGATCTAAGTGTCTTTAAATGACAATGGAAAGACTCAGAAGAGAGGGGGAAATGACAATTTTCTTGACTTTCCTGAGCTTTAAATTGCTCATGTGAAAAAAAAAAAGGCGACTATCACAGAGTTACCCCATGGCATAGATATGATCTGGACTTAAGAAATGTTCTTTCCCTTTGACCTTCATGCTGATCAAGGAGAGTAGTCAGACCCTTTCACGTCAGGGACGAAAGGACTTTGTATGTGACCCTGCCCTGCTTCCTGATGTCTATGGCCTCCAGCCCCTACTCCACCAAAAAACCAAGGCAGTCAGCGACTTCTACTGTCTGTTACCTGGGTGAGAGGTTAGTCCTTGCCCGCAGACGTCTCAGATGCTGGAGGCAGCAGCTATCCTTCCAGAGATACGGTCAGTGTGGCTTTAGGACCCGGAGACCTGAGGAAGAGAAGCTGGTAACTGTCTAATGTTGGCTCCTGGGCATATCATACTCCTGGCCTCAGCTGCCTCCAGGCATGGGCAGGACACCAGTAGCATCCATTACAGTGGGGAATTTAGTTGCTTATTAAAGCATCAGTTTGCTGGAGCAGGTTTTGGTTTTTTTTTTAAATGATGAGGGCCCTCCTGGTGGTGCAAGGGGTTAAGTCTCAGCACTATGAAGTTATCAGCAGCCACTGCAGCAAGAGTTCGATCCCCGCCCAGGTTGCTTCCCAGATGATGAAGCAGACCTCTCCTGTCTCACCTCCTTGCTCCCCTCAGCAGTGTATTTCAGTAGATCTGCCTGTTCTGCCTCCTACTCTGTCTCTGGTGAATCCTCTCACCCCCCAACACACACCTCTGGCCTACACCCCAGCTCTTGTATGCATAAATAAATAATCTTTAAAAAATAATAATTATCTTAAAATATTTTAAAATGATGAGCTTACGCAATTTTAAAATTTATGATGATGACCAGGAATGAAGAGATGATGTCGCTGATGATGATGACAACTTAAAGATGACTAGGAGCATGTAACTCTGAGAGACCCCCCCACGTGGTTGTAGGTTCACTGCAACATGAAGGTCCAACCTCAGTAGAGGTGGTGGGTTCTCTCACTTACCCATGGGAATGTTGACCTTGACTATTAACCTAAGTGCATGAGGACTTATTTAACTGCCATCTTCTCCCCTCTGGGCATTGTATTTCTCTAGCTTTGTATTCTGGAGTCCAGCTCTGGGTCTACCATCCTGTCTTCCATTCTCCTGTCTGAATCCACACATCTCCTTGGTTTCTATTCCCAGGTGGGCAGCAGGAAATGTCTATTATTCCTCTGATGTCTCCATCTGATGTCTGATTATAATTGATTGTTGCCCTAATGAAAGAAAGATCCTGATGCTTTTGCTTTCTGGGCATGCAAGCAGCAAACTTCTATGCTTCTATTTGATTTCCACTGGGCTTCTTATTATGCCCAGTCTATCTCCATCTTAAAGGTCGTGTTTTCTTTCTGGCTACTTACATCCTAAGAATAGTTTCTGACTCCCAGTCCTCCAATTGGCCACCTCCTGGCCACATACCTGACCCCAGAGTTGGCCCACATGGGTCCCACTGAGGCCTTCCCAAGGAGCCCTTGTGGTTATCTTGGCAAGCTGCCTAACCACTCACTATCCTGGCCTCACACTGCCTTCAACACCTCTGCTATCGCCAGACTTCAGCACTCAGGGGTCTGTGACCTCCGACCCCAGTCACAGGCAAGGCTATCTATCCTGTCTTCATGATTGGGGTAACAGAGATGAACTGCTGGCAGGAGCATCATCAGTCAGATCTCATTTAATCTTCACAAACCCAAGAACAGGAAATGACTGATTTGCAGATAGAAAAATTGAGGTCTAGAAAGGTTCACCCCACAGCCGGAAAGAAGCAGAGTCAGGACATAATCCAGCATGTCTCCTTTTAGCATCTGATACTATCATGTCTCTATGCTCCCTTGGGCACCTCTAAACCTCCAAAGAGCAAAGCATCAAGGCGGCGGTGCCAGGCTTGGTGGCAAACCAGTTGTGCCCTCACTAAGTTCCTTTAGTCTTTTTTCTCATTTCTAAAGCCTTCCCTTTGCTTTCCTAAATTAACTTCAATTTCTGTTCTTCACCATCTTTTGGACTTACCATCCTTCACAGAAGAAAACCATGAGGCTGAAACTGAATTTAGAACTCCCTTGTCAATATTGCCATATTTGTTCAGAAGTCCAATGAGCCAGTGGTTATTTCTGGCTTGTCTGGTTGTCTTTTTTAAAATTGCTATTTTTAAAGGCTGTGTAGCTAAGACCAGAAGAAAAAAGAAGGTATGTATTAGCTTCCAGAAATGCAAGAAGATGAAAAAGAAAAAAAAAAGATAAGAGGTGGCAGCTCTGGGAGAGCCCAGGATTCTGGCCTCTGGCCTGGGGTACTTCAACCTCTGATCATGTCTCACCCTGATAAATGCAGGCAAATGCACAGGAGAGGCATCTCCTTTTACTACTGTGTTCTATCTGTGGTCTTCTGTTTCTCCAAAGTAACAGTTAAATATAACACACACACACACACACACACACCCCCAGGGAATGACCTGATTTTTGCCAAGAAAATCCACAACATTTCTGTTTCCTGTACTTGTTGGTCTAAATCAGAGGCCCCGGATCATTTTAGCACAAATTTCAGGGAGAGTGTGGGGGGGGGGAGGGGAGAAAGCTAACAGGATTACAGATGATTAAAGAGGTGAAGACTCAGGAAAGCAGGGAGGAGGTGAGAGAAATTGCACCTCAACAGGCAGAGAGCTGGTCTTCTCCATCGTGTGGACAGAATTCAATTTTTGTTTGAAATTCAGTGAATAATAAACTACTGCCACTTATGAGAAGAAAAACAGGATTGTGATACTTCTTAATGAGTAGAATATTTATAAATAGTTGGTGTCCTTGTCTTCATTTGAGATTTTGGGAAAATTGTGGCATAGTGAGAATTTATTTCTAAGCCAACACCTTGACCTATAAATCTGTGGCGAAAGGAAGAGCTTGACTCAGGGTCCTGGGGGGCTGTCAAAAGGGGTGCTCTAAGTTCAGGGAGCCTGGGAGGCAGATCTTTGGAGACACCCAGACAACACACACACACACACACACACGCCCCTCACACTGACCATAGGGGTCCAGGTTAAAGCAGGTTTATCCACAGCCAGAGTCAGCTGACCTCTCCCAAATCCTCAGCTCTAACATTTATAGCCGAGGCCAGTGTTTCCTGCTCAAGGAGTAAAGGAGAACATGGCTTATCTCCTGCCCATAGTCCTGGTACCTTTTGACTTCCTGGCACATTTAAACTCATGGGATTATTTACAGAGGAGGAGGAGGAATTCAGCTGATGTTGATTATGCCCAGTACTTTTATCATTCTTTGCTACTATCACAAATGAGGTCCTTTATCATTCTTTGCTACTGTCACAAATGAAAATAATGCTCTAGTTGATGATACCCAGTTTGAATCAAGCTTTATCAAAACAGGCTTCCAAGAATAAAAGTAATCCTTAGGCTCTGTGAAAAATATGGTGGTTAAGAGGGAATGAAGGGGAGAGGAAAGGAAAGGTGATAGAGTATTGGTGCTGGAGCTTTGGTAGGGGTAAATGAAGCATGTGAACACATGGAGGTGTGAAGTTGTGGTCTCAAAATTATATGGTTATGTAAACTATGGACAAATCAATAAAATTTGAGAAAAATAAAACTGGTTTCCACGCCTCACTTATTCACACATTCATTTGTTCATTCAGCATTTATGATGGAGTGTCAACTATGCGCCAATCGCTATGCTATACGCTGTAGATACAGGATTCCCCACTGTCCAAAAGTAGAACGTTCCCATTGCAGGGTCACACCAAGCACAAGAGGCTGCCGTTCTCATTGTTCCAGTGAGTAACTCATTACACCCAAATGAAACTAGTGTTTAAATCTCAAGCACATCAGCTTTTACCCCATCTCTAGAATATTCTTGGTCCATCCCTATGTCATAGATACCTTTCATTTTGCCAAT
Organism: Scalopus aquaticus; assembly: GCA_004024925.1. Lineage (NCBI taxonomy): Eukaryota > Metazoa > Chordata > Mammalia > Eulipotyphla > Talpidae > Scalopus > Scalopus aquaticus. Next base: position 20,127 of record PVIJ01019567.1, read on the forward strand.
GAGAACCCATTTCTAATAATTTTCACGGTAGTTAATAGGCCACTGATTTCACCACCAGAAAGCCATTCCAGATATTCAGGGTGTTAATGAGCAAAGCTATAGGTATGATCAAGATACAGATGATAGAAGTACTAATAGTAGCCACATCTAAAGGAATATTTGCCTAATGAGAATATTCACTGTCCACCTCTGGATTATGAATTCTTAATTGAAATGTCAACAGTCATTGTTTTACAACTTAATGTAAGTAACACACATATAATATCAGAGTATTCTTGAAATATTTCAAAGCACAGACTTCCTAAGAAGAATGAATGTCTACTCTCTTTGTAATTGAGTGACATCTTAACAAAGTCTAATACTTTTCAATTACACTTTCTTTTCCTCAAAGAGTATAGAAATTTTATTTTGTCTTCTACTATTAAATATTGAGGTAAAATTTCAGACAAGCCTGGTTTGTTCTTCTTTGTAATTTCCCTTTTCTGCCTGGATAGCAGTTGAATTATTTCTCTATCCTTGACATTCTGTAGCCAATCCTGTTTCAGTTTTTCCTGGAACATTTTGATTGATTTCCTGGAACTTGCAATTGTTAAAATTTCTATTGAAGAGCATAAATACAGAGTGTTTCAAAAATCAAAGTAATGGGCTTAAAGAATTATCAGTCCATATACATGCCCATATAATCATCACCCAGATCAGTAAGTAGAACAGCTCCAGCATTCTAGTATTTCCTACTAGTCCTTGCATTCCAGAGTAGCCCGCAGACTTCTCAAACTATGGATACATTTTCCCTCCTTTAACTTTATTTCAGTGGATATGTAGAGCATTACTCTTGTATATGTTTCCTTTGCCCAATGTTACATGTCTGAGATATGTCCATGTTGTTCCATGAAGCTGTAGTTCATTCTTTTTTCTTTGCTGCTTACCTCAAGTTTTGATGTAGCATATTTTCATTATCAGTATCATCCTGTTAGTTATACTGTAATTTCTCCTTAGACCCATGACTTATTTAGAATTTTTTGGTTTAATTTCCATACTGTGGGAATTTTCACTGACTTGAAAACATGTATGATTCACTTTTCTAAAATTTGTTGGCATTTCTTTTATTTCTTTTATAAAAGTATTGTATATGTACTTTAAAAGGCTTATTTTGCACTTGTTGGATGTGATCTATGTGTGTCAAGTACATCAAATTTATTAATTGAGTTCAGATTTTGATTCTTACCATGTTGTCTACTTGTTGTAATTGTTTATGACAGGGGTATTTTAAACATTTCTTTATGACCAGTGATTTATCTATTTTCTCCTTTAGGTCATGTATCTTACATTTATATATTGAGTCTGTTATTAAGTACATATAAATTTATAATTCAATATCTTTCTGGTGAATTGAAACATTTATCTTTATCAGGAAGTTCCCTCTTTATCATTAGTAATTTTTTTTTCTTTAAAGTTTTCTTTGCTTGTTAGTCTTTCCATTATATTTTTTCTTTTTTTTTTAAGATTTAGTTTTTTGCATACAAGCTGGGGTGCAGGCTAGAGGTATGGTGCGATGAGAGGGTTCACCAGAGATAAGAGTGGGGAGCAGAACAAGCAGATTGACCGAAATACACTGTTGAGGGGAGCAGCGGGCAAGGCAGGAGAGGTCTGCCGCGCCATGTGGGAATCTCCCTGGCCCGGCCTTGAACTCGCTCCACAGCACTGCACTTAACCCATTGCGCCACCAGGGAAGCCCCATTGTATTTTTTTCTTTCATGTTTTTTCCTTTCTTTCACTTTCAACTTCTGTGAGTACTTCTATTTAAATAATTCTTTTTGTTATTTAATTATTTCTCCCTAGTTAGGTTCTTTGCTTTTCATGTATACCTTCCTTTCATCTAGAAGAGGGGATAGTAGCTAAGTGGTGGGTAGTTTTACTTTTGTTGGTTTAAAGATAGCTGAATTCTGCTTTCTCTTTAGAAATGATGTTAAGTCAAGGTGTATGTTACCTGTACAACATGAAGTTCTGGCATTTTGGATTCCATCAAGAGGATTTAGCCCTGCTGGTTATTGGTCTTTTTCTTTCCACTACTTTGCATATTTCTTTGATCTATTGACACTCCAATATAATTTTTTGAAGGGAAGGTGTGAGTTAGGAACTGCCCTTCTCTGCTCTGCTCCAGAATCTTGTTTCTCCTCTTGGTAACTAGTTTTGGAAATTCATTCCAAGATGTTATGCCCTCTTCTGTGACGGGCTGCTCTTGGAAAAACTTCCTAATATGCAATTTAGATTCCTCATTAGAAAAATTCATATTAAAAAGTCTGGCTGTGTTTTTTTTATTGCCTTTTTTTATTGTGGAGCTTACTATTTTGAAGGCATAGAGAAACAAAAACATGTGATGTGGTTTCAACTGGAACACTTAGGTATTTTCAAGTGTAACAGATAGTCTACCCTGATAAGATGCTTTTTGCTTATGCCCCCGATACATGCAAAGGTGGCCTGAAATGTAAGTGATGAGGCAGAAGAAGGAGAAAGCAGAACAAAGGGAGGGGGCAGTCAGGAGCAAGAACAAAGAAGCCCATAGACCTGGAGCTGACGAAGATGAAAAATGGGCTGTAGGGAGAAGACATGGGGAAGAAGCTAGGACAGTGGTTTATGGGACATATCAAGGAAACAAATACTCAAAAGTGCTAGAACCTTTTAAATATGCCTGCACTCACTGCCTTCTAGCTCTTGGCTATTTGGGTAGAATTGTGGTGACCCACAGATCATATCAATCTTGGCATCTGCTGGGGTTACAAGAAGATGGAGTGACTGGACAGCCACATGCAAAAAAATGAAGCTAGACTACTACCTCACACCCTGCACAAAAGTCAACTCAAAATGGATAAAAGACCTGGATGTAAGGCCTGAAACCATAAAATGTATAGAAGAAAATATAGGCAAAACTCTACACGACATACATCTCAGCAAAATCTTGAAAGACTCATCCCTCAAAGCGAAGGAAGTGAAAGACAAGATAAACAGATGGGATTACATCAAAATAAAAAGCTTCTGTACAGCAAAAGAGACATTAACCAAAACTAACAGACACCCTACCAACTGGG
>PVIJ01019568.1:0-23212 GCA_004024925.1 Scalopus aquaticus
GGGGGGGAGGGAACCGGAGGGAGGGAAGGGAAAGGGCACAAAATGGAATAGAGAAGAACACAAGGGACCATGGAGATGGATCACGGGTGAATTGGTGGTGGGCTACCCAAGGGGAATGCAAAATGTAAAAGACATAAATAACAATAAAAATGTATATTATAAAAAAAAATAAATTAAAAAAAAATAAATTAAAAAAAATAAAATAAAAATAAAAAGAAAAGAAAGTGGAGAAACTGAAGTCTGGAATTTTGAAGTATTCAAAATTTCACTATCATCTAGCCCTTAATGAAACTGCCAATGGTTTATCAAAAGGGAATTAAAACCCCAAGGGCCTGGAAAGCCCCCAATAGTTTAAGGGATGGGAGATTTTCAGAAAGTCACACGATTGCAAGAAATGAAAGTTTATGTGATTATTTAAAGCTGGAAGGACAGGTTTAGGAAGCCGAGGAGACGAAAGATAAAAATCTGACCATAAACTGTGGCTCAGCCAACATTTACGGGCTTTGTCTTGGAGGAGGCACCCACGCTCTGTGCCCCTATGCCAGGCAGCCTCAGTCCATGGCCTTCAATGGTCTCGACTTTGTCCTCTTTGCTTGAGTAAAGAAGTGTTAGCCCCAGGAAGATCCAGAAATAATGAACTGATAAACCAAAACCTGTAGCTTAATATTCTTATGTTTGATTTAAGAAGAAGTTTAGTAACAAGGCTTATAATCAGGTTACTTTTTTATATTTTGCTTACATTTTAGGCTTATGAAGATTTGTGCTTCGAAAACTAAAAATCTGGTTTATTATATGTGTAAAATTGCTTAAGAGTTTGTTTTTACATTGACTTGTCAGGTGATTTAACTGCTCTGTCATTGTAATTTAGAATGTCTAAAAGAATTTGATTAATTAAACATATAAATTGCTAAATATTTACAAGAGTTTGAGTTGTCAAATGTAAGAGTTATTTGAGCACCAATCAAATAAATAGTTTGAGTGATTGCTCTGAATTAATATAAAAAAGATTTTAAGTGTTATGTTTTAATAACATAAATAATTATCAATATTCTTTTCTGTACACGAAAGCTCCTTCAGAAAATAAAAGCTTCCTTTGACTTTGATGGTAAAAATCCAGGCTGCAAAATGGCTTTGCTGGTGGCTTTGAGAAGGTATTACTCGATTCCTCTGTTCCTCTTTCCTCACTGTAGTGTGTTGATCACAGAAATACTTCTCATGAGATTGTTATGAGACTTAAATGAAATAATACAAGCAACGTACTCAGAAGAGTGTTTGGCATATACTAAGTGCTCAATAATTATTATTCAGCTATTCTGAATCTAAAAATTAAAAAATCTCAATGCACAGTAAATAATAGTCACCTACTTGTGCTATGGCATTGGAAGCTTCTGTCCCTAAAAATGGAGGGACATAGGTGACTCTGACTTGCAGAACTAGAGATTTCATCTGCTTCTTCTCATCTGGCTTTTGGAACTCAACTATTACAAAAATGTTTATTTGTTTACTTGCATGTTTAAAATCATCTGCACTGTAATGACTAATTTCCTAAAAGAAAGGCACACATAGACGGCTCTGCATGGGCAGTTGTATATGGTGGTGATGGGTTTACCATAAGCAAACCTGTCACATATGAATGAAATATTTTTTGACTTTAGAGGTAAAGCTAAGGATTGCTGCTACGTTCACTGGATGGCCATAGATGATTAAAGTATTTGATTATTACAGTAAATGATATAGAGAAGTCAAGTGTGGAAATGTGCATGTGTCAGAGTCAAATACTGTTTTTGAATTAAATAAGAGACCTGGGCAAGCTATATTCATGGCTCATCTTCTCTTATACAAAAAAGATAGAGAGAATGAGCAGAAGGGAGCTTGAGTAATAAAGAACCACAACCTACATTCCACCCACATCAGAAAATTTTTGTGGGCAACCAATGATTGAACTACACGGGAGGAGGGAGGTAGGTTACTAGTAGATATTAAATAGCAAGTTCAACTTGCTATTTTTGTGCTGGTGAAGACTGCACTATAACTAAGGTGTAAATCTTATTAAGCCCAAAGAAAGTGAGAATGTACAAATAAATGAGCATAAATCTGTGGCTAAAAGATTCATGGGATTCAGGAATTACCAGCTCCTTCAATTGATTGGTGCTTTGTATTTTAAATTAGTAGACCATCTGTTACTACAAAATCATAGAATTAGACAACATTTCACCAGCTTCACGTCCCCCATCTCCTTCTAACACTGCTTATCAACCAGACCCATTTGAATTTGCTTTTCATAAAGACTCCCAGAAAGCGATTTTATGACTTCCCTTGTTAGTGCTTCCATAGCTGTCAACCCACATCACCAGGAAATCTTTGCTGGTGTCTCTTAGGAAATCCCCTTAAAATTAATGAGTAACTCAGTCTTGCTCCTGAGTGGGAGGGAAAGATAATGGAATATGATTCTGCTGAATCAAACGTGAGTAGAGCCTCCGTTTGTTATTTGCTGTCTGAGCTTCCAGAAGTGATGAGGCAACTCTTGCAGGTGAATCACTGTCAAGGAGGAGGAGAGTGATTGGTTCCTCACCCACCTCCTTTGTTTTAAGGATAGTGAAGTAAAACTGTGGAGAGTACTATTGTAAAACACAGTAGAACCCCAACTCACTTCAGAAAACATTAGGGGATAGCCACGTATTTAGTATTTTTCACTTAAAAATTTTCACTGTGTTGAAGAGATCTTAAGTCATATTTCCTTATTTTACATATATATTTAATTCAGCAGCTATTTTTAAATGATAGTGTAGTTCAAAACAGAATGGCTTATTAAAAAGTCAGTTTGTTGGGTCTCCCTGGTTTCTCAAGGGGTTCAGCACTATGAAGCTATCAGCAGCCACTGCAGCACAACTTCAATCCCCTGCCAGGGAGCTTCCCACATGGCACAGCAGACCTCTCCTGTCTCACCCGCTGCTCCCCTCAGCAGTGTATTTCAGTTAATCTGCCTGTTCTGCTCCCCACTGTCTCTGGTGAATCCTCTCACCCCTGCCCCCCAACACACCTCTGGTCTACACCCCAACTCTTGTATGCATAATAAATAAATCTTTTTTAAAAATTGTCATTTTGCTGAGTCCAGGCTGGGAATAGATGAGGCTGCTTTAGAAATGACTGATGTGATCTAGTGGCCACATACATTATGGCCATTACGGCAAGGAAAATAAGGAAATATTCCAATGTATTTCCAAATGGAACTTAGTCAAGTAAAAGGAAAAAAAAAAGCCAGATATGATAGGAGATTGAATTCAGGTTAAATTCAGATTAGATGATTCCTGGTAACTTGTTTGGTGGCAAAGATGTGTTACATAGCTATTTAAACACGGGCAAAGGGAGAATTGTTGTCATTTTTAAGCCAGGGAATGATGGAATAGACCACACAAGAAAAATCCGGGGACAGAAATTTGTTCTAGTAGAAATCCTTAAAAGAAGGCCATGTTATTAAAGACTTGAGCATCATCAGTTCAAGCAGGGTTTGGAGGTGGAGTGAGAAAGGTAAAAGGTAAGATCCAAGTATCACCAACAGGGCTTCAATTCAAGCCTCAAATTCACATTCAGTCCTAATAGAACCTGTAAAGACAAAAGCAAAAAATTCCAAGTGGCTGGAAATCAGACAAGAAGAAAGGGTCGCCCTAGTGGTAAAGTACTTTAGTGCAAATTACTAAAAGCTATGCCCTTGTCTAGGGAGATGGTGGTCAGTGTAAATGTCGATGAGCAGACGAGCTGGATGTCAGCCCCATCAACTGGGGCCCTCGCGTGGAACACAACCTGCACGAACACACACAGTGTTCTGTGATTCGCTGTCTCAGTACATCATTGGTTCTCACCCAAGACCCCACATGCAGACCCATTGATTCAGAATTTCAGGGATAAGTTCCTTGGAATCTATATTTTGTTCTTTAAAGTTAATACACACACATATACATTTTCTATGTATTCCCCCCCCCCACACACAACTAGTTCCTGCCTATTAATATAAAATCAAGCAAGAATATGCATGCATGAAGAAAAAAATCAAAGTTAACCTTCCCTTTCCATCCTAATTCATACTCCCTAGGATTATCCACTCCTCACAGATTTTCTTTGTGCATAAAAAATGTATTTGTGTTTTTTATATTATTGTCTGATATGAGGTAAAAAAATATTATGAAGTAATATTCGTAAAGTCCTTCTATACCTTCCCCACTCTCCTATAATGAAAAACAGAATCTTTGACTAATTGGAACTGAGGATTTTCATTAGGGAAGTGCAGAAAGTGCGTTAAGAGAGGTTTAAAACTTGAAGGAGTCTGAGATGTTTTTATCAGTCAGGATGCTGGCAAGAAACAGATGGGTCATTGAGAGGGTTTAATTAAGGGACTGTTTACAAAGGGGTTAGCAGACTTTAAAGGAGCTAATAAGAGATTTGGAGGTGCCCTAGGGCTGATGATAACCGGGGTCTGCTACCTTCCCTTGGCCTCATGAGGCAAGCACGGGAGGCTGCAACTGGCACCCAGCTGGAGAGTCCACCTTAATAATAGGAACGAGGCTGACAACTCAGCAGGAAGGACTGGAGGGGAAAACTAACTTGATCTCACTCTCCTCTCTTCCAAATGCTTCCTGCCAAGGCTCCCCACTGGTCCCACTCAATTGGAATCCAGAGGCAAAGGAGTCTGGGAATACCATTCATCTAGGTCAGCTTCCTTGGCCACAAAGCAGAACAGAGAAGGGGCTTGGAGAGGTAATTGGAGAATATCCAACACAGCATGTTTCTGAAAATATGTGTTTTAGAAGACAGGAGGAAGGATAGAAAAAACCTCCAGAACCAATACACAAAGAAAAAGAGAAAGCAGAAGAGCCTTTGATTGTTGGGATAGTGTTTTTATTTCCCTTTCAAATATGTTCAGAGATTTTTATCCAAGGAGGTTCATAATGGCATATTCTTAGATGCAGACGAAAGGACTGGAAGGAAATATACCGAATGTTAGTAGATTTAGTCTCAGAAAGTGAAAGGTTTTTGTATAATTTCATATAGATGATTTTTCTTATTTTGTGCTTTTTTTTTTATCAATTTTCCAAACTTCTGATCATAAATGTGCATTATTTTGCAGTAACTTAGGCTTGATCCTAGAACCTTTTCCTCTCTTTGTTTACACTCTTCTTAGGTGATCTCATCTATTCTCATGGGTTTAAACATCATCTATGTTCTGAGAACTCTTACACTATATTTCTAGCCAGGCTTCTCTTCTGAGACCCAAGCTGACATGACCAGCTGCTGCCCTCACATCATCCTGTGTTGCCTAATAATCTCAAAGTCAACATGTCTAAAACAGAGGTCTTAATTTATCCCCTCCCTTTAATTGCTGGATCTCTTCTTTCCCAGGATTGGGATTTAAAAAAAGATATTTGCTTACTCAATTCACATGGTACAAAATTTAAAGGTATAAAAAGGTTAATCATAAAAGTTGTGCCTGTTGTAACCCAGGTTTTGTTTCCTATTTCCCATCCACTGAGTATTCTTTCATTAAAACATTGTCTGGGTTTTTAATCTTTGTGTATACAAATGTGTGCAAATATACATCTTTTTCATTTTATGTAAAATTTAGTCATCTTTTATCCACTTTATGCCATATCTTCTATTCGTTACATTTTTGTATGTTTCTCTTAATGACCTATCTTGCAGGTAGGTTTATACTGGTATGTTTGTGTCTGTGTGTGTGTGTGTGTGTGTGTATGTGTCTATGTGTATGTATATATGTGTGTGTTTATTTTTTTAATACCTGCATGACATTCCATTATATGAATAAGGCTAATTTTTTTTCAAATAAGACTCCACACTGAGGGGAGATTATTTATATTTAAGGATAAACATTCATTCCCCCTTTCTCTGTCAGCCTATTACAAAACCCTAATTTCTGCTGGTAATCCATCTTCCTGCACTCTGCTCTGTGCTTCATGAAGCCAGTCATGGTAATTTCATTCCCTTTGCTACTGATGGGTTTGTGAATGGCCATGTGATTCAGTTCTGGCCACTGAGACCTGATGAGACATTGGCTGGGAGGCTTGTAGGGCAAGTTTCCTTCCTAAAAGGAGATACAGGAAGAACAGATACAATAGTTCTGGCAACCATGCCGGAGCAGCCTGAAGACAAAGGAATCAGGAGGAGATGGCAGAGCACAAAGCTGGATAGGACCTGTGTCCTTGAGGAGACACCAAGTCACTGAAAGCTCCTTCTTCTCTGTGGACTTCTTGACAGTCAAGTCAAGCTTTCTGTTACTTGCATTTAAAAACCAACTATCTGATACTGAGAGTCACTACAAATCACCTGATGAAAGGGATTTGACAGTTAAGTGCAGTGTTCTAAGAAGGAAATGAAAGATCTCTGTTAGAACTTGTCGCAAAATTGTAAACAGTATGAAAAGAACTTCCTGTACTCGTTAGGGAAAACTTAAAGTGGTTTCCACAACTTTTGGGAAGCCTGAAGACAACTGAGTCAGTGTGTGTGTGTGTGTGTGTGCGTGTGTGTGTGTGTGTGATAGTCATGGTTTTAAACCTAATAGAGAATTCTTTTCACACTTGTGCTTTAATCAGTAAATAAATGTTTTAGAGCCACTTCAGTGATTATTTCTTGGAAATGGCACTAGATGAAGGGATAAAGATTGAGAACGCTTAGTGAGTGCTTACTCACCCCTGGATGTTATCAAGTAACTTAGGTATATTATCTTTAGTGTTCTTCAAAACTGCCATATGAAGTAGGTACTATTTTCATTCCCATGTTAGCAGAAAAGACACTATTTTGAGAGAGGTTGAATAACTTGTTTGAAGTCACAAGTCAGTAGAACAAACTAGAGTCTGAACCCCAGGGTCTGTGACTCCAAACCCCATGCACTGAGGCCTCATCGTTGGGCACATGGACATACCGGTCACTTTCCAAATGCTCCTCTGGTCATTTTCTTTTGGGGACCCTGCAGCAATGCCTGGAACTTTCCTTTTTAGTTATGCAAACAGTCAAGCTAGTTACACAATAAAAAGGAGAGAAGGCCAATTCTGGCACTAATTTTAGGGCAAACCACAGATGTCTTTGATGTTTTCATTGTACATGAGAACGGAGCCAGTGATCCAACAGCTGCTGGCAGCCCTGATTAAATATGCAGAATATTAAGGCAGCTTTATCTCAGCACCTAATTACAGCTGGCAAGGAGGAAATTTATTTTGCAAAGGAGGAAATGTCAAATGGTATACATGCAATATATAACCAAATATGATTGTCTCATTGTATTTTCTCAGGGCTGTTCAATTATGGAGTCCCCTTTGGAAAGCGTCTATTAAATGATGTTCTCCTCAACCTATGTAACCCGAACTTTGTTTTAAATATTATTGGAACAACTCAACTGTTGTCTTATACATCAATTTCTTTTCTTTTTTTTTAGATGTAAAATATATCCAGTGCTTAACTGCAAAAGCAAACATAATAATGACATTCTTGTTTAGTCCAGATTTTTACACCTACATAACTAATACAACAGAACCATAATTTAATTTCTTACTATTGAAGAGAGTGTCATATTTGCAATGGCAGAGAAATGGGTTTATATTGCTGGTATGGGAAAAGAACTAATAGTTGTCACTTCAGCTACCTATTATCATAAATGGATGAAGCCCTCCTTCGCATATTTGCTCAGAGACTAAAAGTCCTGTAAGGTTGAAAAGAAAGTGCCTACACTCCCTTGAGGAAAGGGTTTGCAGTTCAGATGTGACACACTGTTTGCTCTCCAACTGCTTGCCCCTTTGAGTCTGCTTCAGCTATAGAGAACTGCCTCTCCATGCCAGGCCCTGTTAGAGACAGTCCACAGTCGGAGTCTGGGTGAGGCTGGGGTACAAAGGCTCAGTCAGTTTAGTCTGGAATGGGACATTTCCAAGTCTGTCTCAACAGTTTTCCGTCTGTTCAACCTTCCTCCCTTCTTCCCCTTACTTCAGTGTAGATTCCTCACCATCTTATACCCCAGATTCCATTGTGGCTTTTCTCAGTGTCTGCTTTGATGGAACCCACCCTGTGGCACCTTGTAAAGTGAATCACATTAAAGTGATTCTACTTTTTTTTGCTGGGGCTGGTGTGGGAGGCAGGGATTGATCTTTCAGCCATTGTTTTGAGTGGAATATAAATTGAGTTAAAGTTCTGAGATAACTTTCAGTGCTAAATAGCCACATTAAAATTTATCAATTAATTATATAGCAGAAGTTTCATTTTCTTCTTCACACACACAAGTGCACTGCTAACAAGTATGCTTGTTTTCTTTATCCTTTTACTTCAGTGTCGCGTCTGACACTCTCAAGTTCCTGTGTCCTTGAGTGCTTTCCCTGCTGTTCCATTTCACAGAAAAATACAATTTTCCCTTCTATCTTCCTGGCTCCTATATAATCTATGTTTGTTGTCTTCCTTATGGAGATGCACCCTAAGATCCTATCCTTGGGCTTCACGCTTTTACTTTACTCACTTTTCCCAGATGACCTCATTATATGGCTTCACCTTTGATACTGACACATGCTTGTTATATCTGGTTTTTAAATTTACAGTTTACAACTCATTGCTCAGAACCACTTTATTTCTTAAAACAAGAACTGTTGCATCAGGCAACACCACACTGTCAAAGAAAAGGGAGTCGTGGAGCAAGCTGTTATGGCAGGATGTTGCCTAGAAGGCAAAACCTAGCCTCTTTATTGATTGAATGATTTTGCAGAGTCAATTGCTCAGTGCAGGAGAACAAAAAGAAAAAAGTTAGAAGGAAAAGAATGTATATTTAGGTTATCTAGGCTTTTTGGGGAGATGAGTCTGAGGATCCGGATTAGTTTTTGTTTTTTTGTTTTTTTTAAAACGATTTATTTATTTATGAAGACAAGCTGGGGTGTAGGCCAGAGGTGTGGGATGGTGAGATGATTCACCAGAGACAGAGGGGGAGCCGAACAGGCAGCTCAACTGAAGTACACTGCTGAGGGGAGCAGCGGGCGAGACAGGAGAGGTCTGCTGTGCCATGTGGGAATCTCCCTGGCCCTGTATCAAACTAGTGCTGCAGTGGCTGCTGATCGCTTCATCGTGCTGCACTTAATCCATTGCCACCAAGGAGGCCCGGATCCGGGTTAGTTTTATGGTCCATGTTTGAAGATCAAAATCAAGTTTCTGACCCCCACTCGTGGCTCCAATCTTACTAGCAAGGCATTCTGCTGATCAGTCTCTGGGATGCAGAGTTACATAGCAGTCTATAGCTCCCCAGATGTTCTTGGTCATGCCTCTCGATGTATACTCATCACCCCAGGGAATTAAATATCCTGCTCTTGTTTAACTTGTGAGGAACCTTTAGAGGGTCAGTGGTTTACATTCTTTAAGTTCAGGTAATTGAATGACTGGACCAAATGGACTTTGTACTGAAAAGGCCGAACGCATAGCCAGAATAGCAGCTTAAGCAGCCCTTTAAGCCTAGCAGACCCACAAAGAACATCCCAAATGGACAATTTCTTCACAAACTTCCTCCCCAAGTACTCCAAAGTGAAAATAACCAACAACAGCAACCGGTTCATCCTCCAACAGTCCTGGGTATGTGAATGGTACTTCTACCCACCCTGTGACACTAGCCGGAAACCTGGGAGATGTCCCACACTTCTTCCTCTCAGTAGCTCTCCATCTTCAAGCAGTCCCAAGACCTTAGACGCTTCATTTCAAAAAGCTTGAGTCATGGTACCCCTTTTTCCCCATCATCTCCTTGCCCTTCTTCCAGAAATGGCTTAAGTACCTAATATTGTCTTAAAAACCCTTCTGCTTAAACTCACCCACTTTCCTCTTACCATCTGATCCTGTCGTGTTACTGCTTAAAATCTCCCCATGGCTGCCAGCTTAGCAGTGGTGGTCCTCATCGCACAGACCTTGAGATCTAGTGTCATCGTCACTCATTCTTCAACGTCTTCCCTGAGCCTCAGGGTATACTCCATCAGGCAGAATCATGTCTTAGTGCTTTAGCAAGATGCGGCGCCCTCTGACTTCTCCATGATACCCTTTCGGTTCCCTCTCATTCCCTCTTCAAATTTTCTTCATCCTTCCAAACTCAGTCCTGCTGAGACAACCTTTATTTGGAAAGAGCATCCCAGAACTTCCTCTCCTGGCACCTGAGCATGTATCTATCAGGGCGTTTATCTTATTATCCTGAAGGAACTGTTCTTCCAACCGATCTATGAAACTCCTTGACACTACGGGTTATACCTGATTGGAGTTTATATAAGTATGTATAGCACATGCCTATCACAGAGTAGGCTTTGTAACATGTTTGTCAGATGAATGAAGGTACATAAAAATGTACTTACTTTTCAGTGAATTGTTGTAATGGTAGATTTCTAAAATGCACACATACATATGTCACATAGATCCTTGGCACATTTTCGACAATATTTTTATCAATATTACCTATTACCACGTACAAACTAGCAAGATTTACACTGGTTTTTACTTAAAAATTATTGTAAAAAATTATTGTAATATAAATCATGAAATGTAAAGTTATTTTCACATAATTTTATAACATGTAATTTTTATAATAGATAACATTTATTCTATAATATGGTATCTATAATGTAATTTATGTGTAAATTATGTAACATTTATGTATTGTATAAATTATTTTATATAATTTAATATTCTTATATATTTTAATAGGTATTTCTATGGCTGTATAACGTGTTATAAAATTATGTATATATAAATTATGGAGAATTTTATACACAATATAAAATCATTTTAACATAATTTAAGCAGTAAAAACAAATGTAGATATTACTAATGGGGATTTTTGAGTAGGTGCAGTGTTTTTCATGGAGTAACCAACACAGTTTCTGCCTCTCCCAACTGATTGTCAACATATGGGTAAATAACAATCTGCTGACTTTGAAAAATTAGTTATAATCCATTTCACATAATGCATGCAAATCACAGCAGGCAATGGCCCATAATTGGAGAATTAGTTTTGGGCCTTAGGGTAGTTTTTAAAATTCACAGGCTGATAGAATGTTATATCCCATATGGACCCAGAATATTCTCATCAGGGAGTTTTCAGCACTCTGTTTCCACCTACAGCATACTCTCTGTACAGGGTACAGGGAAGCAAGATGCTCCGTATCCATCAGCCTAGCAACAGGAGATCTCTGCTGATATGGTGAGCAAGAGGTTGGCAGTCCCTTAGAAGAATTTGAATTGGGACTGAAATGGGATATATCTGTAAAAACACTTAGGGCACATCTAACTTTTCTGCTATCAAAGGCACACTTCAACTTTTTCTTGTTTCATGCCTGAAGCTCACAACCTGTTAAAAATTGCTCTATATACTCTGCTCCTTTTATAAATCCAGGGCTTGCCAGCATGGAGTAGTAACTTCCCACGTGACTGGCATGTCTTACATCTCTTTGCTGACTTTGTTTTTCTCTTACTACCACCTGTCTGCATCATCCAGAACCTTTAAATTTTTGCTGCTTTTTATCTCTAGTTACTGCTGTCCTTCCTTCTTTTCTTGTTTTTGTGGGACCCTTTTGGAATCTCTCAGGGTGGAGTTTTTCAACCCCAACATTCGTGGGTTTAATCCTATCCAGTGTAGATTAGTTCAGAAGTAGGCAATGAGAAACTTACTACAGATCTGTAGTACTCTCTGCTCCTGGGTAGCGGTGCTGTTGTTTTTATAAACGATTCTCATTAGTATGAAATGTCTGAACAAGGCAGTGATTTGGCAAGCCTGAAGTCACACACTGGGGCTCATAGCAACTTGCTTCTACTAGCAACATGGGATTTAGAAACACTTCCTTGCCAAGTGGCTTTGAATCAGCTAGAAGTAGGGGAGCAATGAGTCTGGATGGCCTTTGCTGAGGTGACAAGGTTTAAGAGGATTGGTTAATGGTTAGATCCTTTGTTTAGAGAGGCAAAATATACATACATACATTTTTAAAAAGGTACTTTATTAGACTTCATGCTATTATTGATAAGAATTGCAAGTAAAGCTTATTTATAAATCACCTCTTAGATATCTGCAAAATAAAACAAAACACAGTTTAAAGAACCAAAAACAGTAGATCTCGACAATGATTTTAACTGAATCAGAAATGCATTTGATGCTTTCTCAAAGGAATAATTGGCTAAAATTTGAATTAGTTTGCTTTCCTAAAATTCACAACTAAGTAGTGGAAAGAAATGGTGTAAGTTAGATGGGGATGCGTAAAGTGTAGAGAGAGGAGGGATCTACTGAGAAAGAAATTTATTTAAGAGAATCTACAAAATGCACCAAGCACACATAGATATGTGATTTCATTTAGTTGGAGGAGTGCTGAGTACATGCTGGTCTCAAATGTCTTCCCATAGGAGAAATGATCTCTCTTTTCCTGGAATGTTGCAGCACTGAAAGTCTATTCCACCCTTTGACATTTATCTTATGCTATCCTGTAATATTATCTCTTTTAGAAACATTTTATCTCATCATTATAACTGCTATCTTTGTATGTGTCTGACATATTTAAGTTACCTATTCATCCCAGATTGCCCAGGGCAGTTCTGGCTTATGGTAATTGCCTTGGTAAAGTTATTAATAGTGCCTCCATTCACTGTCAAAAATGTCCAGATTTGGATGATACTTTGTGGTGTTACCTTAGTCTTACCCCCTAACTAAACTTAAAGTTCCTGTACCAGTCAACATTGTACAATAAACAGTGTACTCTACAGAGATTTTGAAGTGACCCTAATAAATGTGCTACTTACCGAAATGTGGGATAAATTAAGGGAAATCAACAAAGGATTTTGAGACACCCGGCCTGAAAAGGCAAAGGGTAGAAATGATGTTATGGGATCCCATTTGAGAGGGAGAGTCTTGGGAGAGAGACCGCTCTAGAAAGTAATAGTCTTGGAAGGATTCAAACACTGCAGATTGGCCAAGCGAGGAAAGCAGTTTCCTTCCACCCTATCTTCCCATTATTGGTCTCATCTGTGCCTTCTATTGGCTGAACTCAAAAGAAGGCCAGAAGGCACAGAGCCCAGGTGAGAAAGCTGGAAGGTGTTAACATTCCTGAGAAAGGCAAAGACTACTTTAAAGGGGGTTAGGGAGTCAGGGATTATCATGAAGTGGCTACAATAGAATATAATTCCTGAAGTAGTAGAGTCTCTGTCTTTAAGTCAATTGAAAGCCATCCATGGACACATGCATGCCACACGCTGCAGGAAAGACTACGGTGAACAAGATTTGGCAGCCATTTCACAGAATACTTTCTTTGTTGAGGAACGAGAAATAAATGTAAAAGAGTTAAACTACAAGGCTGAAGATAAATAACAGTTAAACACAATATAAGAGTTGCCTAGCAGTATATGGTAACTGTCAGTTAATGATGTAAACGCTAGTTGTTAAAGGAGTTCAATGGTGAAAAATCACAATGGGATGGAAGAATTTGAAAAAGGAATTGTGAAAGGGAGAGATTTTTAGTGGCACTGAAATCAAGGTTGACTTGACATGGGCCTAAAGTATAGGTGGGTCATCTTTGGATAAATGGCATGAACAAGTGCACAGGGTGTCAACTTGAAACACATCTTCCCCTGGATGGAAGGCTATGAACCCTTCTGAGATTTCAAAATTTCAAAATTTTCTCCGACACAATTTCCTATAAGAGCCTAGAGGGAAGTCATTGGATAAGCGGCATGAGCTGCGAGTGGCCATTTATTCATAACTTCAACATACATTGAGTGCCTGGCATGTGACAGATAAGGCTATAGATCTAATCTGACTCTACAATGTCTGAGGAATCAAATAAAGCAACACATGGTCCTTTCCTTGAGGAGGGGGAATATAAAAGGTAACAAAGGAAGCAAGCAATTATTTTCCCCTGTGATTGTGGAGGTAAGCAGAGACTATAAATGTGAGTACACAGGTGATCATTTAAATGAGACTCAAGCAGAGGGTGGGGCAGTTAAGGAAGACTTCCTGAAGGAGGCAACACAATCAGAACCTGAAAGGTAAGCAGGAGTTTTAAAATTTTGTCTTCATTTATATGTGTTTATCCTGCTGCATTCTGAAAAAGGAAGTAGGATGGTTGGCTTAAAAAACACACAGAGCAGAATATAAAGAATTAGACACAGCACAGAATGAATTTCTTTGCCCACTGTACACAACTGTCACATTTGGTCTAAGAACAGACTTACAAGTTTGTGATTTTATCCTTTTTTACTGACTAAGAAACTGAAATTTGGTGGTTAAAATACCTTGCCCAAAGTACACAGTCCTGACAGGCAATGATAATAGATCAGAATCGGCCTGGTTTGATTCCAGAGTCTGTGCTTTTTCAACAGATATGTGCATGTGGCCTACTTCCTCTGCAGAGAAGGTGTTTTGCACAATAGTTGTACATTTTGAAGTAATGAGAGAGTCAGTGAAGACACTGGAAAAGGTGGTCTAAGCAAAAAAACAAAACAAAACAAAATCCCTGTTTTTATTAAATAAGAAGTGGTGTGAGAGAGCACTGCATATTGGAAGGACAGTATATTCTCCTTACCTCTATGTAAAGGTAGAATGTTCTCGTCTTTGGTTATAATAACTTTGGTAGGTTTTTTTTTGGAGTAGTGTATGTACAGACTCAAAAAGATCGTTACCCAATATAATCTTAGTGACTTACAATATTTTAGTGTATATACTATATATGTATATTTTTTTCTTTTAAAGATTTATTTTTATTTATTTATGCATATAAGAACTGGGGTCTAGGCTAGAGGTGCAGAAGGTGAGCGGATTCACCAGAGACAGAGGGGAGCAGAACAGGTGGATCTAATGAAATACACTGCTGAGGGGAGCAGCAGGCGAGACAGAAGAGGTCTGCTACACAATGTAGGTTAGCTCTCTGGCCAGGGATTGAACTCATGCTGCAATGGCTGGTTATAGCTTCATAGTGCTGAGACTTTAACCCCTGTGCCACCAGGAAGGCCCTATATGTAGTTTTCTAAAAACTTGAGTAACTTTCTCATGATTAAATGTAACAGACAGATATTTCAATAACTAACAATTCTAGAGGATCATTTTGGAAGCTAGGTGGTAATACATTTATGAATGTGCTGTATGTTGTTGAACTGTGTTCCTGCTATGGACATTTAGAGTGTTTCTAATTTTTTATGATTATAACAACACAGCAGCAAAATAATGAGAATTTAAATTTGCTAATTAACCTTTGGCTTTTTCATAATACAGTTTAGATTATGAAGTCAAATTTGGGCATGCTTTGCTTCTCTACAATGGTTTCATAAACAATAGTTGTTTTAAAATGCTTTGAAAGAAATACATAATGCTTTCTCTAGTTCTGGAATCTGAAAGCTAACATACTGATAAAAATGTGTATCGGAGGAAAATAATTATAAGGTAAATAGGTGCGGCCATTAAAAAAAAAGTATAGAAACTACCTGTGGGCGGAGTCACTATCTATTTTCAGCAGGGACAGAGACCACCATTCTTAATGGGATTCCTTTGCTTTAATGACTTTCAGTGTTTCCCTAAGGAGCATAAATGTGATCAACTCTATAAAATGATCTGGGAATTGATCAATCACATGAATTACTGCAATCATAGTTAAACCCAACCTTTTTTGGACAGTATACAATGAATTTTTGGAATGTATCTGTTAAAATATTTGCTTAATTTAGAAGCAAAAATAGAGCTAGAAAATATATTATAGACTTTTAAAACATATATATATATATATATTATTATTATTTATATCTTTTACATTTTGTATTCCCCTTGGGTAATACACCACCAATTCACCCATGATCCATCTCCGTGGTCCCTTGTGTCCTTTTCTATTCCATTTTGTGCCTTTATCCTCTCCTCCCCACCTTCCCGACCACTCCCACCCCCCACCCCATCCACTGAGTGTCTCTCTCCTGTTTGGTTTTCTTACAGTCCTGTTATAAATGAAACCATTCGATATTTTTCTCTTTCTTTCTATCTTACTTCGCTGAGTATGATCCCCTCTAATTCCATCCATGTCGCTGCAAATTGCATGTGTTTATCTTCTTTGAATGCTGAATAGTATTCCATTGTGTATATGTACCACATCTTCTTGATCCAATCATCTAGAAAATATATTATAGACTTTTATAAGAGCCAACGGCATGTAGCTGAGGCCTGCCACTGCTGAAGTCTGGGGCTCCCTTACCCTGGGAAGAAAGGTGAAAGTTCATCCTCCAGCTGGCCTCTGGAGTGGCTACTTTTCACAGCCGATCCTATGAAAATTTTGAGTTCATTTGCCTCTGCCCCCTTTCCAGCAGCCCCCTTGCTTAGGACATTAGAGGACAGAGTTTGGCCCCTCATCTGCACAAGGCTGATCGAACATCATCATCTAATCACTGTTTTAATGAGTTCCACCTTTGAAATGTCTCGAAAAGTTCCATAATTCAGGCAACAAGTTGTTTAATAAATTCATAAAACTGTAAGAGGGTGGTCCCTAGGAGAAGGGGAAGTTCCAGGTTCCCTGCCCCTCCCAAGGGAGAGTGGAGATAAGGAGAGAAGAGAGGAAGCTGGAGAGGAGACTGGAGAAGGAAGGAGGCAGGATGAAGCCAGGAGACCTGAAGGAGACACGTGGACAGAGAGACATGTGAAGAAACTACACTGGCTTCTTAGTCCTGGACTGGTTGAAGCAGATGTGGGTGAGAGACCCATGGGGAGGCAAACAATGGCAGCTTTGATCTTGATTTTGCTCTTTTTTTTCTCAGACTTGTCTGACAGTCTCTGACCCTTTTTGATGGGTCCCCACCGGAAAGTGCTTTGGACTTGTGGCAGACTTTTGGGCCTTGAATAGAATAGTCTTTCCCTGACTATTCTAAAGCTCCATCTATCTCTCTGTGATTGGTTAGTTCTTGGTGGTCCCACTCGCTGCCTTAGTGTCTCTGTGTCAGGAGCTAAGTCTCTGGTCCTAGGTCTCTGTGTCCTGGTCTGCAATGTCCTGTTGTCCCTAGTCCTGTGGTGCTTGATTAGTTCCCTTTGGAATTCATTGCCCTTATCTTTGGATCCTCCCTTATTCCTCTTGCTGCCCTTATCTCAGAAGCAACTCTCCAGGGGTCCCTGCCTGCTCTGTCCTTGAAGCTACCTGATTATACCTTGCCCTATGTTTCACTACCCATAGAGACAAAACATAATGTCTTGCATAAGACCTTCAATAAAAAAGAACTTTAACACAATTAGTGTTCAACAGAGAGAAGAGAAAAAATACAGCTAAAACAGTTTCTAATGAAACACCCATCCCCTTGTGGGTAAATGCCCAGCCAAACAGAGTTGGCCCAAAACAGGGCAGCTGAGGCCCAAAATCTTGCCAAAAGTCTAAGGTACCTTCTGGTGGGGACCAAGAGGAAAGGGGCAGAAGGGGCTGGGAAAGTCTGGAAGGAAAAGAGCTAAATCAAAGTCAATGTAATGGCTGCCATTGCCGGCGTCTGCACAGCTCTCTCACCCATGTTGTAACAGGGTGGTCCCCAGGAAAAAGGGTTTGTCCCAGGTTCCCTGTCCCACCCAAGGTAGGGTGGAACTGAGCAGGATATAAGAAGCTTGAGAAGACAGACAGGACACACACACAGAGGAGACAGAACACAGAGACATAAGACAGGAGGAGACAGAAGAAGGATGGAAAGCCAGAAGAGGCCCAAGGAGCAGAGAGACTTGTAAGGAAGCTGCACTGGCCTGGACTGATTGAAAGAGATGTGGGTGAGAGACCCATGGGGAAGTTAACGATGGCTGTGTTGATTTTGGTTTTGATTTTATTCTGTTCCTCTCAGAATTGTCTGACTGTTTCTGACCCTTTTGTATAGGTCCCTGCCGAAAGGTATTTTGGTTCCTCCCAGAATTGTCTGCCTGTTTCTGACCCTTATGTGTGGGTCCCTGCCAAAAGCTGTTCTAGACTTGTGGCAGGCTTTCGAGACTTGCTTTGGGCCAATCCCGTTTGGGTGGACTTGTACCCACAAGGAGTTGGATAATATTGGGTGCTTGACTTAGAAAATACATTCTTTGTCTTTGTCTTTTCTAATTGCATTAAAGTCTGTTTCCACTTAAGGTCCTATTGTAGCCGGACTGAGTCCAAAGTCCAGTGGAGGTCGTGCCCCCTAGAGGGGGCTTGCTGATGAGAATGAATAGCCCCAGGGAAAATGCTAAGTTTGCAGTTTGAGGTGGAGTCTGATGAGAAATAAAAAGGACTGAAGGAGAAAGGGGTAAAAAGGAGTTGTCATGATGTAGGAATAGAGAAATCAGTGGCAGAAAATGTAGCCACCAAGATTGAGAGTTTGGAAATGAGATGCCAGAAGTTTTTGAGCTGCCGGGATATAGAGTTTCGGATTGAGCGTTTTTGGAATCTTTAGTGACTTTGGGACTAGCGATTTCGGAGGCTTTGTAAGTGGCCAAGCGATGGAAATTGTTCCAAGTTTTGTCTTTACTGCAGCCAAAGGAAGAAGGCAGAGGCCCAGAGTAGGCGCCTTCCTAAAATGTGTGAGTGCAGTCTGTTGGGCCGACTGGCTGCTGTAGTTGCTGTTTGCAGTGTTGTTGTCCTGGTGCTGAGCTGGGGCACCATGGCAGTTCCGGGAGCATCTCCAGTTTTGTTCTGTGTTGTCCTTGTGAGTTGGAACCTGGCCTACAGTCTGATTGTTGCATGTCTGCAGTTGAAGGAAGATGCCATTTTGGAAACGTGGCCTATTGTTTGGAAGAGGAGCTCCACATCAGCAGTGGCGGGAAGACGCCACCTTTGTTACTTTTCTGGGATTTAAAGGACTGGATTGCTTTAAGTAAGGTAAACAGCCATATGTCGACTTCAGTAATTCTTTGCTTTTTCCCTGTTTGTTAAATAAACCCCAATGTTGTTGTTCCCTAAACCTGAGTAGTCTTGCAAATGTGCGCACGGGTGCAAAAACCAATATAGTGACTGGTAAGCAATTGGGACACTGCTTTTGGTAATTTTAAAACCCATTTTGCCCAGCATCTCTATATGTTTTGTATTGATGCAGAGGATGGCAGAACTTATTTAGAACAGGGCAGGTCTGGGGATTTGGGGGTGCCCCTCTCCCTGCCCTGTAACAATGTCTCTTTTTTAAGTGTCTCCTTTCATGTCACCAGAGTCCTTGGCACAAGCCCAAGCTCAGAGGCAAGTGTGGCTTCTTATCCCCCTGTCTCCCTGTTCCATGTGCCTCCTCCTCCAGGTTTTATCTCCCCTATTCTCCCAGTCTTTCTAGCTATGTGGCTAGTTAAAAGTGGCTGCCCCAGCAACTTAAGAAATTTTGACTGCATTTCTGGTGCCTGCAAAGGGCTTCAACCATCAGACAAGAGTGCTTTCCAAAACAGACCTTCCTCAGCAGGGAACAGAATCTTAGGATCTTGCCTTCCACCAGCAATCAAACAAATTCAAGAATTCAAGTAGCAAATATGCCTAAAACAAATGGTGTAGACAAAAATCTCCAGTAGCAACTCCCTTTGAACTTAATTCAGATAAAAGCACTCTAATTTTTCTGATCCAGACCCTGCAAAACCCAAGTTTCTCTAAGAATCCATTATGGCTATAAGCAATTACCAGTTTACACGTAATCATAAGGTTTTTCCACCGCAGCTCCCAAGCATAAATTTGCTACTTTAGACCATCATTGAATCTTTGTTGGCTTGGAAAATCCCCTGGGGCAGGGATCAGGGAGCAGTCTCAAACAAAAGCCCCAAGTCACTTCAAAACCCATCACTACCTTTAGAATTGCTAATTAGACCTGTAAGCAACCAGAGACCACAAACAAAAGCCCAACCACAGAACTGAAGTCATGCTAACAAAGGATGGCACAAACAGAAAAGCATAATCTTAGTAGGAAACCAAAACTAAAGAAAAAAAATCAGCAACAACCCCAAGTTTCAGAGCAGGCCATCATGCATCCTCTAACAGGACTCTGGAAATATTGGCCTTGGAGCAGACACCATATTTGATCTGGCCATGTGGCCAAAACAAATGGTATAGACAAAAATTAATAGAATTATATGCAATAGAAGAAAAAGGATATAATTTCCCAATGAAACACCTAAAGTCATCCATCCCCTCGTGGGTAAATGTCCTGCCAAACAGGGCTGACCTAAAGCGGGGCCACTGAGGCCCGGAAGCCTGCCACAAGTCTGAGACACCTTCTGGTGGGGAATCATACATAGGGAAGGGACAGAGGGAGCCAGGCAAGTCTGGAGCAAAATCAAAATGTGACTGTTATTCCCATAGAAATGGGAGGTTCCAGATTCCCTGCTCCATCAAAGGAAGGGTGGAACCAAGCTTCAGGGAAAGGCTAAAAGAGACTTCAAATTCTCTCCAAGTCTGGGAGGAGAAGACGTGGAAGAGGTGTCAACAGTAAGATTTAGTAAGGTTGAAAACTAAGTCCCCATTCCTGGCTCAGCAGGCAGGTTTGGGAGGCTGGAGTAGATAAGGGAATTGATAAGGTTGCCTTGGGGACAAGGCTGTAAGACTGACCACCACAGCCAGAAAAACCAGCTCATTTCCAGGAATGCAGAGGCAGAGGCCAGGACATGTATCTCTCTCAAAGGGCAGCACCTGAGACCAGCAGATAACTGGTACAAACTTGTGCCCCAAATTAGAAAGCCCGCGAAAACAAAGTAAAAAAGAGAGTCTCAAACCTTCCTTTGGGTGTAGCAGACCTCTCCTGTCTTCTCCCTCTGCTTCTATTAGCAGTGTATTTCAATAAATCTGCCTTTTCTGTTCACTATTCTGGTGATTTTTTTCACCGCCGTGTCTCCAGTCTCACCTTGATATTTCTTCCCAATACAGAGATGGGTAACTTTGGGTGCTTCAATAGGAAACTATATTCTTTCTCTCTTCTCTTTCTCTCTACTGCATACTAATTCTATTAAAGTTCTTTTCTATTGAAGGTTTTATACACTAGAATATGCTTTGTCTTTGTGCTGTGGGTGACATAACCCATTTAGAGCATGCAAGGCTTGGGTTATTGGGGTGCCTTTCAGTCTGCCCGTTAACAAAAATACAAGTCAAGATAAAGGCTGCTATTGTCAGTTTCTCACCCACATGTCTTCTAAGTGTCACCTTCCATGTCCCTCAAACCCCTGGTGCAAGTGAAGTCTTCACTCGCCACTTGAAGAGACAGTGTCTTTAACATACTAACTGCCATTCCCTTCTGGTGACACCGTGCATTAATAATGGCTTCCTTTGTGGTAACAGCCCAGTAGGTGAGTTCTGGCTTTCTGAGCTCCAGTAACAGGACCCAGTTAGTTCAGTAACAGTTTGTTTTATTTTAATAGGGATCCAGTGCCCAATCAATGCTTGCTAAAAGAATGTATGTTCTCCAGGAAAGGCCTATAAAAGCCTCAATATAGGAGACTGACTCGGATATTTAGCATGAGGCTGAACTTAGAGTCCACGTAGGAGTCCTGGTGCAAGCAGATATGTGAGTTGATTTATGCCTGCTGTTGTGAGCACACAGCTTGTGTTTTTTGGCCTTTAGAAACATTATCCTAAAAGCTGGCCTGACAATGACATTTTTCTATGAAAAGTGAGGCTACCTGCCAAAAGAGCTGTGATAGGAGAGCTTATGAGTAATGTATTAGTGGATGCTCTATTCCCATTTACAGAGCCCTAAAAGTGTTTGAAGCTTGTTATTTAAATTATGGACCTAGATAGTGCGGTACTGAACCTTATCATGTCTGATGCTAAGAAAGTATATGTGCTAAATTCTATATATTACTATGTCTTTGGCCTTGTATATTTTGAAAACTGTTTAAAGGCGTTAAAGAAAATATTAGCAATGAGTTTACTACCGTTAAAGCCAGGAAAGTGGTGACATCTCTACAACTAGTCCAGCAATGGATCTCAATCTGAACCAAAATAAAATCCATGTCTTCAAAGCTCAGTGTCTTTTCCAGGACCGCAGACACGATTAAGATGATGCTTTCTCATTGAAAGTGATACCGAGCTTGGTTCTGAGTTCTTTTAAGGCTTACCCACATTGAGATTGAGCTTTTCTGCCTGTTGGTCATTCAGTCCTTCCTTGGATACCATGAACTAATTGTTATTATTATCATTATTTCATTGGTCTGAGTTAATTGAGTTGGATTGCTTGCAATAAGAGAGTAACTAATGAACAAGAATTTGGAGTGTCTAAGTAGTCAAGGAATGGGATTTCTTTTAGCACAAATAATATCAAACTTCTCTAGGTGTCAGTCACCTGAAAGCTGGGGTTCCCTTCTTCTAACAATATGAAACACTAGTGCAATTAACTTCCTCACAAAAACTAGGAAAACAATTACTTGAAGAAAATATGACTTTATTACATTAGTGCAGGACGTTCTCACACAGCTGTGTTTTTAAATTTACTTGCTGTTTATCATTGTCTTCTAACTTTCACTCATAGCTGCCAAGAACTCAGAAAAATTATGGGAGAAGCACATTTTTATTCAAAGATTGAACAGCACACTCGCTATGTGTCATGCTTTGAGCTCAATGGTGCTAGGTTACAATGGTGAATAAGACTAAATCCCTCTCTTCAAAGCATTTACAATCTACTGGGGGAAAAAAGGAGTAAACAGCAATTGAAAGATAGTATTGAGCACTGTGTAAAACTCTAGGTTACCTACTCAATGTGAAGGGTAAGAGGTTTCCCCAGAAGAGGTGACATAGAGACTAAGACGAAGGCACACAGATTGACCAGGTACGAGGGTGTAGACATAGGGAGAGGAGGGGGATGGCAGTGTAGACTGAGCCAAAAACAAGTCAGAAAAGTCTGGAAGTAAGAAAAAAACCCTGGGATTTTAAGTAACCCAGACAGCTAGATTATTGAGTGTCAGGGACAAAATTATAGCAATCAAGTGGGGGACATGTCTTTTATGCCAGACAGAGTTTGGCTCACACTGAAGGTAACAGGGTTTTGAGCAGGAGGGTAAGAAAAATCAGATTTGAGTGTTTGAAAATATTTAGAAATCCAGGTAGGAAGCCTGTGATGTAATGCAATTAGAAATGGTGATGACCCTATCCACTGTGGTGATGGCATAACGATGGAGAGCAATGGATTAGTTTAGAGAAACTGAGAGGTAGACTTGATGGGACTGGGTCATGGGTTGGATGAGAGAGAGAGAGAGAGAGAGAGAGAGAGAGAGAGAGAGAGAGAGAAGAGAGAGAAGAGAGAGACGTGG
>PVIJ01019569.1:0-15000 GCA_004024925.1 Scalopus aquaticus
CACCTAACCCAGCCGTAGACACCGCTAAATGTCTACAATAAGCACCAGCAACACTATCTCCCCAGTGTCTAAGAGGAAAGCAATAGGGCTCTAAGTAGTAAGAGAAGATGGATAACATTGACACCAAGTTTCTAGAGTTACTGAACAAACATACCCAAAAACAAATTTTCTAAAAATATTTTGAACAAAACCAGCAACATTTGAATAAGTACACAGAATCCCAAGGGAAATGGAGACTGCTAATTAGGAGGGACAGTTTTCTGGAAGGCAAAGGCTTAGGAGTAGAGGATCTGGCTCTCGTCCCTCCTCTGTCTTTTAGTAACTGTATCTACTGCTCAGGGGAAGACATTGAATCTCATTCACCCTCAATCTTCAGATGTAACAATTAAAGATAATGACAGTGGTCCTATTAAGTACCGGATCACTTTGAGCCCACAATGAGTTAATGTATAGAAGTGCTTCATAAATTCCAAAGCACAATACAAAAAAATATTTGCTATTACAAATGAGAAATTCTCATGTTTATTAAAATATCACTTTCATTTCTTTATAATCACATAGGACATAACTTCTCCGGAATTCCCATTGAAAGGTCAAACTAAAACTTGCCACAGATTTGGATCAAACTTAGTTTTGATAACATTTTCTACCATTTAAGTAGCAGCTTTGAGACTCTTTTAATATTGTATAGAGTAACAAGATGAGAAAATCAACACTTAAAAATGTGGATTATATATTATTTAAAGATTTAACCTCTGGGTATAAGTGAAGGGTGCTAATCCTGATGAGGTGGCAGGTTAGAAAAGAAGAACTTTGTTCTTAGTGGTAGCAGAGAAGGCAACATCTTGGCCCCCAGCACTTTCTGTAGAAACTGTTATAAAAAGTAGAAAGCAAAACCATAATCCATTAACTCTTCATAAAGGCAGCAAGCAGTCGCAGTAGTCTTCAAAGACTTCTCAGTGATGTCTGTAAAAACTTTTCCAAAGTTTCCTTCTGACTATGATGCCAAACTTCCCATCACTTGCCAATGAACAAGAATGTCAGGAAATAAAATAATAACTTTGTTTAATATTTATGCTATTCCCTCATATTAAATATAATTTATGTGATTGGTTTTTGTATTACCCTGTTTAATTATGTATACTTGAAGAGGCTTTATATTATACATGGTTATCATTTATAATTAATTAATTCAATATGGAGTTTGTGTTCATGCCTATAAAATGTTGGGCACAAGGCCCTGTGTCAAGAGCATAATCCTCCCCTCTATCATTCTCACTACAGGAATATCAGGTTTAATGTATAGCATATTTTCTAGAAATACCTCATCCTAAATGCAAACATACTTGCTTTGTTCTGGAGATAATTTAATGTTTCCTTGACGGACTGGAATCATGAAAGTTCAGAATGGGCAGATAAAAGGGTGGTGGTGAGTCACTAGCTGAATTTTGAAAGTCAGGCTACTTGAGTTAGCTTTCTCAGCAAACTGTTCTAAAGATCACTGGTAAAGGTCAAATTACAAAAACCAAATTTTTCTTTTTTACTTTCATTCTACTTACTATTTTTAATAACCTTTTCTTTCTTAAAATGCTCCTTCCTTATGCTTGCTCATTATTTTGTGGGTACCCGTCTTATTGTTTCCCCTAAGTCTCCCAAGTTGGTTTTGCATCCATCATTCATTTTCTACTTGTACAATCCTTCACCATGTTGGGCCTGGGTTTGAGTCTTATAACTGCTTGGTCTCTTTGAAAAATCCCAGCCACTCCATGCACTCAACTATTCTCCATGAGATGATAGCACCTGAAACTATCTCTCTTTCCTCATGGCCTTGTGTGGACATCAGCGGGACATTTCAACACAAATGTTCCATAGACATTGAACAACATAGTCGTCAAGTTCAATTTATCTAAAACCTGTTCATTTAATCTCTCTCCTCCTGTGTAGAGGTTAACTGCTTTTTCATCCATTTCCTCCCCAATGGTTATCAATGTTGAAGTTGCCCTCACCCAGTCAAACCCTGTAATGCCATCAGAGCATTCCCTTCATCCCACCCTTTTCTTTCTTCAAACTGCTATCTAACAACTGAGAAAAGAGAGAAGGGACCAATATTTTTCAGTTTTCATGAGATACTTTATATACATTTCCATTCATCCCTTCAAGAACCGTAATGAAGGATGATGTTGAAAAATCTAATTCTCAGTAGGTTGAAATATTAGTTAAAGGTCACAGAGTGAAAATGGAGCCTGTTTAGGTCTGACTGGAAATCTCAGGCTCCTTCACTGGGCATAGCTTGTTGATCTCAACCAGTGTCCCTGTCATTGGTCTCTCACACTGGACAAATCTTTCATACACAAGTCTCTAAGCGCTTTTAATGGAGCAACTCAGTGGTCGATGAACCAAGTTTCATTTTTACACCCTCACCATATTTTGCTCAGTATTTTAAAATTTAGAATTCCCCCTAGTCTATCTTTTCTTTAAAGTGTGGACAGTCCCAGAATGCTTGACACAGTTTCTCACACAATAATCTATTGACTCCACCCAAGTGCTGGCTGCTGCTTTTCGAGCTAGCTGTCACTCAACATACTCTGCGATGTCTGTCGAATATGCCCAGTGAAAATATATCATTGAGCTTTTATTATTAAATATACACAACTGTATTTCTCTGAACAACTTGTTTCATTTGACTATATTACTTGTGTCACTGTATAGTCATTTGAGTTTGCAATTCCTAGTATAGCAGTCAGTTCAAGTTGCTGAAACAAAATACCATAGGCTGAGGGGTTCTATGACAGAAATTTATTTGTTTATTTATTTTTTTAAAGATATATTTATTTATGCATACAAGCTGGGGTACAGGCCAGAGGCATGGGGTGGCGAGAGGGCTTACCAGGGGCAGAGTGGGGAGCAGAACAGGCAGATCAGAAATACACTGCTGAGGGAGCAGCGGGCGAGGCAGGAGAGGTCTGCCGTGCCATGTGGGATTCTCCCCGGCTGGACTTCGAACTCGCATCCTGCGCTGCCAACAGCTCCACAGCGCAGCGCTCAACCGCTGCGCCACCAGGGAGGCCCTATGACAGAAATTTATTTTCTTATCTTTTTGGAGTCTGGAAGTCTGAACCTGAAGCGATTGTGGTCATGATCGGTAGAGTGCTCCTCCTCGGTCATAGATGATCTCCTGCTCTGTGATCACATAGTATTTCCTTGCTGCATGAAGATGAAGAGAAAGAGAGATCATTCTTTATCTTCTTATGAGACCACAAATTTTATTGAATTAAGACCCTAATCTTATGGTTATATTTAACCTTGATATCTCCTTAAAGTCCTGTCCCCAAATATAGTCACATAGGGAGTGAAAACTTCAACATGTGATGGGGGAGCACCATCAGTCCCTAGCAATAAGCTCACTAATTATAGTTAAGTATTGTTGAGTACCTGTGACATGCCACACACTGATCTAAGTGAGTTTCATGTATTATCTGACTTAATCCTGACTATAATGGCCAATTCCATAAAGGGGGTTACTTTTATATCATTTTCTCCATTTTCGAGTTGAGGAAGAAGAGAAAGGTCACGTAACTTCCCCAAATCTAACAACTGGTACATGGCAGAGCCAGAATTTGAACTCCAGAAGTGATGTTCCTAACCTCTGTTTAACACTGCTTTTTGATCTCCCTAAAGTTTGAAAGTTCAGTTCCTTTCCCAGCCTCAGTATTATTTGCCACCCTCAGGTGACTGAATCACTGGTTACGTTCAGGTTGCCCCTTATGGTCATCATATCTTCCTTTAGCTCATGTTCTCTGCCCTTCACGAAGTCTTTTCTTCCCTTTCCCAATGGGTTGTGCAGACTTCCCCAATTCAGGCTTTATCTCCCCTGGGACTTTCCTAGGACTTCTGACAGATCTGAGCACTCTCCTCTTAATGCTCTCCAAATCCTTTGCATTTAGTCCTGCTGTAAGGACTGTACACCCCCTTACATGATTAGGGGCGTGTGCCCCTTAAAAGCAGATCCACACCTTCTATCTTCATCTCCCAGAAGTTGATATACATGAAGTGTTCAAGATATGTCTGTTAAAGTAAATGGAATGATGATATTTTTTTTACATTTTCTCCTGCTTTTATTGAAATATAATTGACATAACATTGTGTGACTTTAAGGTGTACAACATAATGATATGCTGTATGTATTAACCAGATGACCCCTGAAATCTCTTCTGGTCTCAACCCCTGTAATTATTGGATGTGTGTTTGTTGACCTTGCACCTCTGTTTGCCATGTCCTGATTCTGTTGAACTTTTATAATTATTAGACATCATTTTTTTTTAACTTCTTCCCTCTTTCTCTTTATAATCAGGAGACTTATTTTTCCATTTGACATGGTTTTAAGATTGTGGGCTAGGAAAGTCTAAAAGAAAAAAAAAATTTTCTAGGTACTCTCACATTTTGGATGCTTTAGGTTTCTGCAAGTTTGATTTTCTCCTAGGTGAGATATTTGTTCTGATTTTTTACTCAGATCACTTTGGACTTTTTAACCCCCAGTGGAAAGAAAAACCCAGAAATGGCCTGGAGCAGACACACTATTTTCAGAAGCCTGACTCAGTGTGATTAGCAGTCTCCTGGTGGAGACAAAGCCCTGTACTGAAAAACAAATCAGACTCTACTCATTCAACAGTGTCTGTTTATGCATCGGTCTATAAAGTGTGTTGACCCAAGGGTTTTCATGTAAGGCAGCGCTTTATTGCCCTGGTCACCATGTGATATGTATTTCTCCCCAGGGAGGACATATATGCAATGAAAGGACAGAAATCAGTATTTGGGGGGAGGTAAGACAGCAGGAGAAAAGGGAAAGTGAAGGAGGTATGCCATGTTTCAACTTGGAACTCCACCAGATGTTTCATCACTTAATAACTGATGTTGGATAACCCTGCATTTTTCAGAGCACTAGAACATGCATTATCTAATTTCATCCTTAGTGAATGTTTATAAACTATCTCTATTCTTATGAACAGCCTCATTTTTAGAATCTCAGAGAGGTTTGAAGACATGCCCAGAGTCAATAAAATTAGAGTCAGCATTTAAATCCAGATACTCAAACCTCAAATTCTAGACTCTTCCATAAGACTACATATCAGATTTACTATGGTGAACTGCCTGACATTTTATTGTCATTTATTTCCCTTGATCCCCTTCTGGCAGCAGGCCAACAGGAAGAGCAGCAAAGAGAGTCAGATCATTCTTTAGCTAAAAAACAAACAAAAACCATCTGAGAAATCCGGAGATAACTGGGAATTAATAAGGATATAACAGTGATGACAACCAGAGATTTTTCTATTACTGTCTTCCATGCTAATGTACAGGTATCCTTGCCACTTCCGAAGCCACCATTGGATTATTCCTTTAATCCCACCCTCGTCACTGCACCTGAGTTCATGTAAGAGGATTTCCACTACCTGTGACCCATGCATGTCCACGGATATGTAAAAAATCAAGTTGCAACTTAGCAGTGGAAGATGAACTGTGGTGCAAACTGGGTCAAATGATACCCTGCAAGAAATGTCACTTTTCAAGCAGACAGATTAGTCACTCAGTGCTTGTCCCCCAGCTCTGCACTCTTGTATAGACCTTTCTTTCTGTTAGCTTTCACAACATTGTCTTAAAACAAATATTTTAAAGTCTCTGTTCTGCTCATGTGGGTTTTTTTTTTATATCAGGGACTTTTTAAAAAAGATTTATTTATGTATGCATACAAGCTGGGACACAGGCCAGAGGCTTGGGGCGGCGAGAGGTCTGCTTCGCCATGTGGGAACCTCCCCGACTGGGCATTGAACTCACTTCACTGCTGCCGACAGCTCCACAGCACAGTGATTAACCGCTGCGCCACCAGGGAGGCCCTACCAGGGACTTTTTTTATAATCATTTTTGCACTGCCACTCTCTCGCATACTGCCTGCTATTGGGAAGTGTCCTTATTTTCCCACAACTCAGGATCCTATAAGGAGAAACAGCCATGAATTCAGTGTGCCAGGTTTCTGAGGTTCCTCGCCCATTGCTTTTCCATCCTCTGCCCTTCCTAAGAGAAGAAGCAGTAACTCCTTTAGTTGGTAGTGAGATGGGCAATTTTAGGTGTGAACTTGAATGGGCCATGGATGCCCAGACATTTGGTCAATCATTATTCTGAAGGCCTGTGGTGGTGTTTCTGGATGAGAGTAACATTTGAATCTCTAGATTGAAAAAATAGGAACCCTCCTTCATTCAATTGAAGAACTGAAAAGAACATTAAGACTGACCAACAGTTCTCTGCCTGACTGTTCAGGACATTGGTCTTTTATAGTCTTTGGACTCATTCTGAAACGTGGGTCTCAAGCCTGTGGACTTTCAGTATAGAACCACATATCAGCTTTCCTGGGTCTCCAGATTGCCAGCTGCAGATCTTGAGGCCTATTAGCCTCTGTGATTATATGAACCAATTCCATATGTTATAATATAATGCAGAATAGTACTGTATAATATAATTAATATAATATAAAAATATAATATAATTCATATATATGTTGCTACTTGTTGCTTGTGTTTCTTTGGGGAATCTTGACTAGCACAGGAAGTTTGGCAGAAGGAGTTAGCCTGCCTTCAGGAATCTACATTCTCTCTCCACTGTGCTAAAAGCTTAGTGAGCAACTTGGGCTACAAATTTAACTCAGAGAGTAGTATCCATGTTAACAAGTCGATATGGTTACTTCTCCAACCAACTTTGTCTGTAATAAAGTTGATATTTTGATCTGCCTATCACTGACTACGCATTTATCTTTGAATGGCTTCAGGAATGGGGTAGGGAAGGTTGATGTTATTTAGGGAGACTATAAAACCCCCATGAAGGTATGAGGATGGGATAACTGAATCTGATCACTATCCTCTGTCATGGCACGTCTTCCACAGAGAAGAGGTTTTGACCGGTGTTCCATGAGAACTGTATCTGATGACCAGGAACTGGCACCTTTCAATCTCACCAATGTATCTACAGCATGTAGCTCTTTTAAACCCCTTAGTGATATGAGTACATAGAGGAGTCTCTGACCTGTAATGGGTCAACAACACAGGTTATTCCACATTGCATCCACATCTTCACATTTCTATATGTATTAACAATTTAGAGCTAATCTTAGTCTATTGTTTAATTATAAAGATTCCTTTGGAAAGGCTACCCAGAAAAACTACCAGTGCTCCTTCAGGACGAAGCTCTACT
This sequence comes from Scalopus aquaticus, assembly GCA_004024925.1. Taxonomy (NCBI): domain Eukaryota; kingdom Metazoa; phylum Chordata; class Mammalia; order Eulipotyphla; family Talpidae; genus Scalopus; species Scalopus aquaticus. The sequence continues at coordinate 7,237 of PVIJ01019569.1, forward strand.
AATAACACTATTTTTCTGTATATATAGTTATGTGCAGGAAGAATAGAAAAAGAAAGAGACAAAGAGAAAAATATATGTGTGTGATTGAAAAAGTGAAAGTTGGGTCTCCCTGGTGGCGCAGTGGTTAAGCGCTGCGCTGTGGAGCTGTCGGCAGTGGCAACGCGAGTTCGATGCCCGGCCAAGGAGAATCCCACATGGTGCGGCAGACCTCTCCTGCCTCGCCCGCTGCTCCCCTCAGCAGTGTATTTCCATCCATCTGCCTGTTCTGCTCCCCACTCTGTCTCTGGTGAACCATTCCGCCGCCCCATGCCTCTGGCCTGTACCTCAGCTTGTATGAATAAATAAATAAATCTGTTTTAAAAAAAAGAAAAAGGTGAAAGTTGCTATTGATCCTTGGAGAGAACTTGGTAAGTTACCCTGAGATACAATCACAGTAATTCTTATCTGTCAGTTCCATTATAAAGATAATTAGGACAGTGATGGGTATAAAACAACCAAAAATCCCCCCACCACAAACACACACACACACACACACACACACACACACACACACACACACACACACACAGAATATAAGAGCTAAATACATTAGTGGCCCCTGGAAGCCAGCAAAGATGGAGTATTGTAGTAAGTTCTCTTTGGTTTACATCATCTGACCAGAAGAGAAAAGGCACAAAGGAGGGAGGGAAAGGAGGAAGGAGGGGCTACATAAGACATTCACGTTATAGATAAAAATCACTTTGGGTGATGAACATTTCATTCTCGGTTATGGAAATGGAATTTCAAGAATAATTATTAATGATTATGACTCAAGAGTAAAATTCCATTTCTTCCCTTCCTTGAAATTCAGGATTCTACTCCAGCGCGTCACTTACTGAAGAGCCTTGCCCCCAGCACTGCCACAAATGATAGCATCCTCACTGGGAACCTCGCTAGAGCTTCAGAACCACAGTTGCTGCCAGAACTGTCTGGCACCAGATTTCTCTCCAACTCAGTGCCTAATGCCATTACACGTCCTACAACAGCTGCACAGATACCTCAGTGAGTCATTTGAGCATTTCAGAACGGATAAAGAACTGCCATTTACTTATGCCCAACACTAATCCAAACATGGTCTTTCACAAAATGATCTAAATAAAACAGCCAACTGGGCTCCTAACAGAAAGTTTACAAATGAAGCTTTCAAGCAGAACTTCCTCTCACGCCCATGTAAAATGACTTGCGATGGATATCACATATACTAGAGGACAGCGGGAGGTGCCATTCTGGTTTTTCCCCAAAGCACAATCGAGACAATTTGCTTGCCTGTGTATATGGTCACTTTTAGCTCACTTTGTAAAAGGCAATCTGCTACTGAGTGGCCAAACACAGTCACAAATTGTCACCCACAAGCAGCCGGTATGACCTGCTTAGCAGTACCTGGTGGATAGAAATAAATAATAACAAGTCCCCTCCTCTTCTTCAACAGCCTAATCCGTGAGGCAGGTACTGGCACATGGACATGCAAACACACGATATACATGCTCTGCCTGACCTCTGCCTCAGGGAAGTGGGGTTTCAAAGGAGGAAGCAACTAATCTTTGGAAAGAGTCGAGGAAGAGGATAAACCATAGGGGAGTCCACCATAAAGATGATCTAGGCCAGCGGTCATCTAGGTGTGCCTCCTGAGTGCCAGCCTGCCTCAGAAATTGAGATGTGGGACCTCCCTCTGCAGCTTCCAAGAGAGCATCCACTTTACAGAGACACTCTGATTGGTGCATGGTTTAAAAAATGATTGCCAACACCTGGTATACAAATTTCTCAAAGTGGATATTTTATTTAGGAAAAGGATAGAAATAGCTGCTTAGGATGGAGAGCAAGCCTGTAAAAACTGCTGTCTGGAGAGCCATGAAGACAAGGGGGACTTCCTCTGCATGAGAAAGAGTAATGTGGGGCGATCAGATGTGAAAAGGATGGACAAGGAGGAGGAGAAGAGAGAAGGTCAAAATGACCTGAGGCTGGAGCCCAAGTTTTAGTAGAAAAGACAAAAACTTAGCAGAATGAATATATAATGGGAAATTTATTTCTGTATGTTCGTTCATTTTCTCAAATAATCTGTAAATTCTCATACACATACCAAAGCTCACATGACTGTTATAGCTGTTGTTTTTAGTGGAAATTAAGGTAAATAGGTCAGTTTTATGCCTGAATCAAGGAAGTGCAGAACAGGCAAAGCATGATCCCTTCTTAGGACAGAGGGCCCACAGGAGGAATTCCTGGGAATTGTAGTTCCACAGGGTGTGGGCTGAAACTTGAGTCATCTTTTCTAGATTGTAAAGGCCAAGGACATACCAACACCTGGCCCAGCAATTAAAATTTCATTAAAAAAAAAAGTGGGTTAGGTCTGTAGCTAAAAATGGTTTGAAAGCGATTTACTTAATCCAAGCCATTCATTTACAGATTAAAAATACAGGCTCCCGAGAGAAAGTCCGTGTGAGGCTCAAGCTCCAACTCTTAAATGGCCATCAAGACTAGAACTCAGAAGCCAGACAGGACTCTGTCCACTATGCCAAGTTCAGGTTCAGTAATCTACTAAAACCCAGGTGTAGAAAGGAAGCAGACAGGTTAAGTAAACACCAGCAAGTCACAGTCTCAATCTGGCTTCATGACACAGCACAAAGAACACAGGCTGTGGAATAAGAGACTCTGTGATTTTGCTGTGCATTCTTGGGCAAGCAATTTAATCTCACTGCACCTCAGGTGATCGTCCATACATGAAACAATAATACTTATCTGCAGGCAGGATTTTTTTTTTAATTTAATAAAGCAATATATGTAAAGTGTAAGCCACACAGTAAGCAATGGATAAATGAAAGCAATTATTATTGTTATCAAATGGAGACCTTTACAAATGTACCACAAGATTTATTTTTAAATGCTTTTTGCGTAATTATAAGATTAATACATTTTCATTATCAATAATTGAGAAAATAGGAGAGAATTTTTTTAAAAGAATTTCTTACATTCCTACTCCCTGAAAAAAACCACTGTTAGCACGAAGAATTTCAACAGGAATGATTTAGAATGTGCCGTTTCTTGTGCCTTGTAACCTTCCAAGTACACTCAATTTAGAATAAAAAATTGGCAGGAATGCAGTCTGTTCTAAAACCAATTTCTTGTTTGTTTTTTTACTTTAGGGGGGAGTGGGAGGAGAGAAATTATACACATATAAACTATGTCAATACGAACATTATCACATTTTAAAATCATATTTTCATCCTTTTTTACAACTTGATTTGTAGAATGTTTTATGGTCTTTTAAACAAGTTCCCATGTAGTATCCTTTTTGATGCTCTTAATAGCCCAGGGCACTGGGTATTGTTATTATACACATTTTACAGATGAGGAAATTGAGGATCAGAAAAGCTAAATGATTTACTCTGTGTCTTTCAGGTAGTGAGAGTTTGGATGGAAGCCTAGGATTTCTGACTCAAAGCTGGTACCTCTCTGCTAATTATCCTTACCAACAAGAACTCTCTCTAATTAGCCTTAATCATCTGAACGGCCTCAAAGATAAATGAGGAAAGAGCACAGTGAGCTAGTGAAAGCTTGGGTGTGCAAGTCAGGAGATCTGGGTTTAGTGCCTGTTTTGAAGGTTGGCAAGTCACTAGCCCTCTCTGAGTATAAGGTTCCTCGTTTGTCAAATGAGGGAAGGGTCATAGTTTCTAACACTAAATTCTGTCATTTTAAGACCCATGAAAAATTGACATCTTCCTAACTTATAACATTTTTGATAGGCTGCTTAAAAAAATACTCTCTATAAATCAAAAAATACTACCTATGGTGAGATAGTTCCCATCTAAGATGTCAGGACTCTCCAACGTGATCCAAGTGTTAGGATATACTACTTAAAGTCCTAGGCCTGGATCCCCTGGGAAAAGAAATCCTTTTTGAGAATCTACGGTGCACTGGGTCCCAATTTGACATAGAACCTATCAGCCAAGTAGTATTTCAAGTGGAATTCCAAATGTGGATGCCTTTTTCCAAAAGTATGGTGCTCACCCAGTTAAACCCTAGTGATTGTTTTCTCTTTTATTAACAGGATATCAATTTTAGATTTTCAGAACACTTTTTTTTAATAAGATTTTGTAAGAGATGATGAGATTGATTAAATACGTTTTGTGGAGATGTTGGGGGAGAGTGACTAATTTAGCTGGATTCTTGGAATCTTAACATGGCAGTTGAATTCTTAATCCAAAAATGAAGTGTTGATGTAGTTGCCAGTGTCCAGGCCTACAGTCAGGTAGACTCAGGCTACTAGCCCCTGCTAACCACACATGAACTGCTGTTTGTGGCCTGATGCTTGGACTTTGCTAACCTCAGTCTACAGCAGCTTCTCTACTCCAGGAAGCCCTGGGAAGGACATGGGACCAGCTGTTGCAGTGCAAAGGGAAGTATCCTGTAAACTCTCTCCCAGGCTCAGGCAGGAAGTTCCTTCTGAACACATTCCATTCCTAGTTTGTTGAACAAACTCAAGACTTTTCTCAGTCAGACCCTTAACTGAATATTCTTGGTTTTTCTTTGAGTTATACTTCTATTTCTGAGTCTGACTTTCCAGGTGCCCTCCTAGCTAGACAAGCTCTTCTACCTCTTCCTGACACGTTTGCCTATCCTGCCAGGATGCATCCTGCCTCTCTCTCTCCTTGGAAATAGCTTCCAACTCCCTGCCACCTACAAAGGGCATTGCATCAATTAAAACTCAAAAACAGGCATGCCTCCTCCAGGAAGCCTTCTATGGCTAGCATGTGTTAACATGTTAATAGTTGCCATATTAAATGCTTACAGCACCTATTATCTGTGCCACACCTTTTGTTCTTAAGCATCTGCAGTCCTTCATTGCCCAAGTGTGTTATGTGTGTGCTGGAGAACTCATCAGCTCAACCAGCTGACAATCTCTATAAGAACAGGCTCTCATCCCATGCGCACTAAGTGTGGACCAAGAGGCCAGGCTCTGTTGGCAGATCTTCCATAGGAATCCCAGCTGTCTCTCCTACTAGTATGTGACCTTCATCAGGGACCTAATATTTCCGTGTACTTTTGTTTCTTACCAGTAAGAGGGGGACTAGGTCAGGTCATTAGGAGGAGCTTGGGAGTTTTTACAGGTGACTTGCTAAGACTAGGGCTTGCTGTGTCTGGAAGTTCTCAGTCAGTGTTAGCCACTGAATGCAGGAAGTCCTCAATCTGCCACTGTTCCACGCTGTGGCCCGGGATACTCGTACACAAATTAGCCTGCATAGGGCTGGGGCATAGAGGGAGGACAGACGTGGACCCAGGTCATTAAACTACAACATGACCAGCGTGATCGTAGAGGAACACGAAACTTTACCTCCCTGGAGGCCAATTCGGAGCATCTTGGACAAGGTACACAATCCATGAGGAACAAGGACTCGATCTGAGCAGTGCTGGTTGAAATCTATTAGGTTAGTGATCACATATACAGTACCTCAAAAGAGTCCTTTAGTGGCTTTATAATGCAGAAACCACAGACGGGTTCAATTTGGCAATGTTATTAAGCAAATAAATGGATTTTTAGATATTTAACTTCTAATCATATGTGAACTTCAGGAAGCTAAATGCTCCAATGACACCACTAAATACTTCTTTGTTATAAAGCCATGGCTTGACTTTTGAGGTAAAGTAGAGGGCCTAAATTCAGCCCCATTAGTTCATATTTTGTCCAAAACGCAGTTTATAATGAAGCCAGCAAATTAGGTCCCTTGACCATAAACCTCACAGACGGAAAGCAAACAGAGCATGAATCAAAAAGGCTTTAGACAGCAGTTGGCTATTAGTAACATATAAATTAAGTGTAAAATCAAAGGGGAGGGGGAGAGTAAATTCAATGGCTATGTCTCTATGTAACTTAACACAAGCAACCTGAATACAAATAATAGGAGTAGTAACAGTAATACAAACCCTGTCATTACATTTTTGACAAAAATGACAAGCTCAGAAAGTTTGAGTTTTCTAATTCACTGCCACTGTCCTTAACTTGTCAGCTGCTTGTACCAAGTTGTTACAACCCATATGGTGTCGAAACATTGCAAGCTGCTCCCAGACTTCATCTGTATTTTTGAACAATGGGGTGAGTCACGGTTAGCCACAAGTGTGATTCTATTACCACTGGCGGTTTGTATCACCAGACTTGCACAACTCTGCCTGAATCATGTTAATTAAGTTTTGAGTGCTGCTATTTAAAGTTATTTAATTCTCCCCTAGAGTTACATCAAGTGGGAACTTGGCCTGTTGCTTTCAAAGGAGTTTGAAAACTCACATGCCGGCCCAATTGTTTTCCTACATATTTAGAGAATGTTAGAACACATTGCAATTGCGCCATGAACTATGGAAGCTTCCTCCCAGTCTCTGTGGTCTGTTGGCTAAATTTATATTGACGGATACTTCAGAGCATGGATTATTGAGCTAATAGACCACAACGACTCACTATTGTGTACATCAGAACCGTCACGCCCGTTTATAAGGCAGATCTGTTCCATGTGGCTGAAAAGAGATAGAGAACACTTTGGAAAAGTCACCTCACAAGCACGGGTGATGTTAATCTACTAACATCATCCGTCTAGAAAATCCATAGCACTCCAAGAACACTCATGCCTCATAATGGCCTATAAATGTTTTTGTAAGAGAGCCAAAAAAGTACACAACTATTACATTTCTGTTTTCTATTTTTGTGCCTTAAAAAAAATAATAATAATAGCCAAAGGGCTGGGTGCCCCCTCCCCCGCTTGACAATTTGTTAAAAAAAAAAATAGTTCACTCTAAGGCTGAAACTTTGCATGCCAAGTTTTTGCTTGGAACTAATTTTTATGGCTGAGTTATAAAGCCCCTGCAAAGAGAGGGGGGTTTCAATGGAAATGCTGAGACAGCTTTACCGGCAGTGGCAAGAAGGTAGAGGCTACCATGCCACCTTGTTTGCTTTATTGTCACTATAGAAAAGGTGTCTCGTGGCCTCTGCTTGGCATTGTACACTGCTTCAAAGCAGGTGTCTATTCATGTGTTCTGACCAGCTGGGGTTTGCAAAGAAGCAAGCACCCAACCCTTCTTTGAAATGAATCTGGTTCCCCATTGTGGGAGAGGACAGCCTTATTTCCTGACTTTTAATAGATTTCATTATCCCAGAGACACACCTTCCCCTGGATTTAACAACAGTAACAAGGAACAGAAATCAGGAACCGTCCAAACTTCCTCTTTAATAGTTCTTTAAATCTTTTTTTTTTGACAATTGTCTGCTGGTAAAACTAGAAAAGCTAATGATGAGCTGTTTGTGCAGATTAAATGATAATGTGAATTACTTGGACAAAAGATCTAAATTACTTTTAGTCTCCATCACTACTAATGTTTTAAGGTGGATATCTAATGAACTTTGAAGTAGAAAGGCTATCATTGGAACCTTTTGAGAGAAACAAGATTCTTTTCATTTCCACTACCTGAGGGATGCTGTTCAAAAAACACTCTGTTGCAGCCGTAAAACACTGAACTTCAGAACCCTGCAACCTGCTCATAATCTAAAAGAGCAACAACAACAAATAATTTTTCATTAATGTCAAGAAAACCCATGAAATCTGTAGAAACTACTTTCTAACCTTCCTGTGAATTTCATATGATCATTCCAATTTCCGAGGTGTGGACAGTGCAGCTTTGTGTTATAATGATGTTGCTAAACTAAAGGAGCCCAGTGGGGTCCTTAGACCCGAGGTACAGTATGACTTT
>PVIJ01019569.1:17500-23216 GCA_004024925.1 Scalopus aquaticus
AATAGAAATTCTATGTATATGTGATTCAGTCATCCCACTTCTGGGATAATACAAAAATGCTAATTCCAAGAGATATATGCACCCTCATGTTAATTGCAGCCAAGAGTTGGATGCAAAGTAAGTACCCATGGATAGGTGATTAGATTAATATGTGCTCTATTACTCAGATATAAAAAGGTGAAGTCCTGCCACTTGCAAAAATGTGGATGGACCTGGAGGGTTTTATGCCTAATGAAATAAGTCAAAGGGAGATACACAAATACCTTATGTTTTAATGCATATGTAGCACATATAGAAAAATAAAACAAATGAAATAAATAATACAAAAATAAATCTTTGGCCTATAAAAATATAATAAAGAGAAGAAGGAGGCAGGGAAGGAAAAGAAACAGAATAATTCTTAGAGCAGACTCAAACTATTGGCATTTTTTGTTCTCAGATATTAAACTGTCAAAGAGTTCTTTCCCTTGCTTGCTCTATGATTGTGGCAAATTCTTATCCTCTCGAAGCCTTTACCTCTAAGATTGTAATAACAATGGTACTTCTTAGGATTTATGTGTAGATTAAATGTGATCGCATTTGTAAAATATTGCTATTATGGCTTATCATCATCTTCACCTTCATCAATTCTAATAAATTTGTTCTACTTGGAACTCATTTCTCCTTGACTACCTTGTGGGCCACACCTATATCTGTTTACTTTCACACTGCAAACTCTAAGTCTTCCAGCCAAATCATTCTACCCATCCTGCAATTTCTCTATATAATCTTTATTAACATGATCTCCCTTCTTTTCAGTTTTCCCTATCTTGTGGGTCTCAGTTTGGAAACTTCATTTTATTTTCTTATATATAGCATTAGATCTTGCTTTATAACATATGGCTATGAGTCTCTTCTTGATTGGAGCAAATAGTAATGCTTAGAGTGTGTACTGCTTTTAATTTGCACTAACTGTAAAATCAAAGTACAAAGTACAAAAATATCCAAACATGACAAAAGCAGCACCTTAGTTGAAAATATAGCTAAAGAGAATTAGCAGAGATATATAGAATTTTGATAACCTGAATTTCTGACTAGGTGGGAAAGATTTGTTTCAGGATTTTTAAAAAAATTTAAGAATGCATTAGTACAAAATTTCCTGTCATAGTTAGTTTAAGGACAGTTTAATAACTGTATCAATGCCTGTTTGATGAATAGGAACTTCACCATTTATTTGGCTAGCAAGTTCAAAAATTACAAATACAGGACAGAAAAAGATGAAAAGTTATTAGAGACTAAGTTAAGTCTATTTTAACTTTTCAAGCGATCAGCCCTAACAGAAGTTAGATTTTTTTTTTTTTTAAATTTTGGGAGAGTATAAGAGATTTACTGGTACAGAGAAGGTATGATTAATTAAGGTTTACTATCAAAATCACACAGCAAATGAAGAGGTTTTGCTACATAGAGATCCAAATATTTCAAAGTCTACTAATTAAGAGCCTCCCTGGTGGCCTAGGGGTTAAATTTCAGTGCTATCACTGCTATGGCCTAAGTTTCATCCCCAGCCAGGGAGCTGACCACATGGCGCAGCAGACCTCTCTTGTCTCACTCATTGCTCCCCTCAGCAGTGTATTTCAGTAGACTCATCTGTTCTGCTTCCCACTCTGTCTCTGGTGAATCCTCTTAACTCCCACACCTCTGGCCTGCACCCCAGTTCTTCTATGCCTAAGTAAATAAATAAATAAATGATGAAAGACAATGATCAGAGGAAAAACTTCATTTGATTTTCCCAGTTCCTTTGAGCAGGAACTCAAATTTAAGAAGTAACAGAACCTAGCAAAAGGAGCTCCAGATTCTGTGATCTAACTGTTCTGTGGCAGGAGGAGAAGTCTAACCTCATCACCCCTCACTTTTCTCACCTATCCAGTGACCATCCCTAGTATTGTGTGGTTCCCACAATCTCCACCACAACAATGTTCTGAGATGGTCTTGCAAAATTAAGCATACATTTACTGAGTAGAAAGCCTCCTGTTATTTTATAGGATTATAAAAAAGCTAAAACATTACTTGTCTTCGACAATATCTACCTCAATATCCAATGCCTAAACCTTTGAAAGGTTTTCAAGTTATAAATTATTTCCTAGAGCAGTGTCATTCCCTCTGACACCAGCAGCTTGAGGGACAGAACACGCCTGCCCTTGGGATGTGTGGGGCCGTGCAGGCCTGGGCAGTAGTTCAAACAGTATTTCTCTCTTCTCTGTAAAAAACTACACATATTCTCTGGACTCCGCTAAGCAGTGGGAAAGGAAATAATTAATCTATATTTGATTAAAAATAACAGTTTAATTGCTGATAATAATCATGATAATGAGAATAGTAACAAAAAAGAAACCCACCTGTGAGTTATTTCGATTCGCATATGGATTTAGACTAAAAATCATCTCAGGAGCTAAGCATGGAGTAATGTATTTTGGATATTCTTTAGAAGGAGTAGTGAATTGTTAATCTAGCCATCTAGACAAAAATCTAGGAAGATGTGTGTAGGAAGTCAAAAATAAATATGTAAGAATTGAGCTTCGGTCTTTTTGTCTTTTAACTGATGTGTTGCCAGTACATTATGGACTTCATCAGAGAATGAAAACACAAACTTTTGTTTGGACATCAAAGCATTTTTCAGTTCTAGTTTAGGTAATGAAATAAATGTGTAAAGTCACAGATCCAGGGATCGCTTTTTGTAGCTGGTTGTTTTATCACATTTAAAAAAGAAGCTATGTAGATTAAACTTTAATACTTGGGGTGAAATTTTGGAAAGTATCATCAAGAGATTGATTTGCAAACAAAGAAAAGATACTAGCCAGTGCTCAGCTTGGCTTATTCAGAGTAAATTCTAATGGAATAATCTGATCTCTGCAGACAGAGTGACATATCTGCCAAATGATGGACGTTTGAGGAAAGGAGCAAAGACCATATATATAAGGGTATGTCAATGACTCGGTGTATTTAAAACTAGTTTCATGTTAGTTTATTTAAGACACATGAACACAATCTACTTTTCACAATAATCCCTGTTTCCCTCTGAGGCTCAGTTGCCTCATCTGTAAAATATGAGGGTGAAGAGAAGAGAGTTTGTCAAACTTTGTGTCATGGTCTTTTTGATGGTCATGTGATTAAACTAGTAAATAATAACACTAGCAATTTAAAAACATGGAGTTTTTAATACAGTAAAGAAAACATCAGAGTTAAATGCATGTAGCAAGGGTAAATAATCTTCTATATAACTTTTATTTCATCACTGTATTGGGGGGTGTTTAGTGGGATATAATATAAATATATTTCTTACTGCGGGTTGCAGTTTAACATGCTCAAATGTCACTGGACTTAATGATATATAAAATCTCATCTGAATTTTTTCCTCAGCAAATCTTCATGGCACATGTCATGTGCTTGCTGTCCCTCAGACTAACATTTCATACTCCTACGAGAGATCAGGGCTTCCCACTACCAACAACATATAAATGTGGAAATTATCACCTTCATAGATTAGAATTCTCCCTTGCCTATTCTTATAACAATGAAGCACAGTTGAATGAGCTCACATATGCATTATCTTCTGTAGGTTCAACTATACAAGTTTAGCAGACACAAAATTAACAACATATTTGCTTCAAGAACTTTGGATTTTAAATGCAACCAAAAAACTCATTTGGTGTTTTCTCAGTACAACAGCAATAGCAACAACAAAATCCAGTAATCCAACAATGTGAGGGAAATTACTTAGAAGAGTTTACAAGTAATCTCCAAGTCATATATGTGGTACTTAGCAGAAACTCGGAACAGTACGATTTTACATAGTAGGTTTTAGACACTCAGACCTCTGTGAACTTCAACCATATTGGAAATCTGTGAATAAATAAGACCTTATTTAGAGGGCTGTCCTTATCTTCCCTCTGAAAAAGCATAGGTCATTGTCCTCAGCTTCCTCTTCCTTCTTATTATTTTTCCTCTGCCTGTCCCTTCCTTCTCCCCCAATTTTGACCAAAATTGAACTGTAATCATTTAATTGAACTGTGATCATTTAATCCATTAAAAAGGTGTATGTAACAGATATAAATTATAAATCACAGCTATAAAGTAAACCCATCATCAAATTAAGAAAATGAATATCACCACAGGTGCTGTATCATCCAATCCAAACCATCTCTTCCCCCGAAGGTAATCAGTAGCCTGAATTTCATATTTATTACTTGTTTCTTTTATATGTGGGCTTGTGTCACAATTACTTTTCATTTTAAGACTATTTTTGCTGAATTCTATAGACTGGTAGCTTATATCCTCATTTTTGTTTGTCTCGATGTATTTTTTTATTTCTGCTTTAATTTTCTCCTTTATTCAATAACTATTAAGCAGCATATTGTTTAGGCTCCATGTATTCTTAGTTTTTCCTATTTTTTCTTAAAATTCATTTCTGGCCTTATGGCATTATGGTCAGAGAGAGTACTTGGTATCATTTGATCTTTATAGTTTTGTTGAAAATTGACTTGTGTCCCAACATATGGTCTATTCTTGAAAATGTATCATGTGCACTTGAGAAAAATGTGTATGCAATGGTTTGGGGATGGAGTGCTCTGCAGATGTCTCTTAAACCCATTTAAGGTTATTTCTTTATCTAGTCTTTGCCTTGTTGATCTGTCCATTGTCATTGGTAGGGAACTAGGGTATTAAAGTCCCCTAGTATTAATTTGTTATTGTCAATATCTCTCTTTGGTTGTTATCATCTTAAGTATGCCTGTACTCTAACTTTCAGTGCATTTATATTTATAGTGTCATTTCTTCCTATTTTGTTAGAGCCTTTAGTTGTAATACAATGTCTCTTTGTATCTCTTATTTGCCTTTTTCAATTGGGAGTTTATTTTACTGATATCGGTATAGTTGTTCCCAGTTGTTTGTTTGTTTGTTTGCCCTTTGCTGGTAGGACTTCCAACCTCTAACTCTAGTTCTATTCTTGTCTTTGTTGGTAAGATTGGGTTTCTTTTAAACAGCAAAAAAAACGTTCGAACTTTGTTTTGAAATCCTTTCCATCACTCTACAATTTTTGACTGGTGAGTTCAGGCTATTTGAAGTTTAGGGGATTATTGAGACATAGGTTCTACTTACCATTTTGCTACTTTTTGTTTTGTTTTGTTTTCCTTTTTTTTTTTAAATTTTTTGAAGTCTTTCACTTGTGTTTTGCTTAGGTTGCCCTTCCACTGTTTATGTGTTACTTCCATTAATTTTTGTTTGAGGTTCTGCTGGTGTTAGTTTATGATGGACTATTTGTATGACCTATTGGGCTTGTTCTGCTGAGCTATGCTGTCACACTCCTTCATGTGAAATGACTTTGGTGTCTGTCACCTCTCTAGTCCTTGTTCTGATGCTTAATAACAACTCCTTTAAGACTTCTTTCAAATGTGGATTGGTTTTACTTTTTGCTTTTCAGCAATGTTCCTTACTCTTCTTTCTGTCCTGAATGTTGATTCTGCAGGGTAAAGGAATCTTGGCTGTAACTCTTTTTCTTTAAATAAAAAGCTTCTGTACAGCAAAAGAGACATTAACCAAAACTAACAGACACCCTACCAACTGGGAAAAGATCTTTGCACACAATACATCTGATAAAGGACTGATAAATAAAATTTACAAGGAACTCACACAACTCAACAAAAACAAAGCCAATAACCCAATCAAAAAATGGGCAGAAGAG
>PVIJ01019570.1:0-23334 GCA_004024925.1 Scalopus aquaticus
CTATGCTTCCAGCTATCCAGCCAGCTATAAATGCAATCTAAATTATTGTGTATATTGTCCTTTCTCTCTATTGAATCATATAAAAATCTCAGCAGTACAGGAAAAACACAAACCAAAGAAAACACACTAGAACAGCTAGACCTTTCGTCTATCTTTATTTTTTAGTTTATAAACTATATGTATTTGTCAAGGGGCTCTTCCTCTCAAAGCAGTCCTCTCCCATAATTTCACATTCAGTCTAGAAACATTTTTACCATTCATTTTTGCAGATTTTTCTGTCTCTGGAATATAGGAATGAATTAGGGAGGAAAAAGTATTATCTTCATAGGAACTTCTATTGTGTTCCAACACATTAGATCGGGAAAGGTGAGGAGTAAAACAAATAAATATATGAGAAAGTTGTTTCTGGATCCTTTGCATGTGCTATAAAACAGGCAATTGGATAGAGTGTTAAGGAGAATAACAACTTAGCTACAGTAATCAGGGGGAAAAAATCTTACTGAAAAGGTAAGATTTAGCTAAGATTTGGATGATGCAAAAGGAAAATTAAATGTGTTTGTGACCCTGATAGGAACTTGCCATGGCAATACAGCAGGTCTCATTGCATATATGCAAAATGCAATTTCATTTTTTCCTTCCTCCCTGTTGTACATTAATTCTATTGTGTTAACTCATTTCACCACTGGGGGGGGAAAAAAAAACAAACTTGGATGGACCCAGGGTTTTCCTCTCACTTTTAGGAAATGCTATCATCCTTCCTAAGTCACAAGTCAATAAAAAGTGTCCTTCCTAAAATAGGCATCAATTTCAATCTCTCTTCATAGATAACACTTAGAGTAGCTAGGGATGTTTTAGGTTTACAGGTAATTCTTGCAATTCACCACAAGTAATGATGTGATTGCTCTTTATCTCATTCTTGCTCTTATTATTTCTTGACTTGATTACATTGCTCACCCAAATCCGTGATTTCATCAGTGTCTTTAGTGGAAAGAGAGAGAAGACTTAATGAAGATGTGAGGTTCACATTTGACTGGGAAATTCCATAGATGGATTTGTCCTTTCTGAGTCAGCAAGTAGTTAACTTTGAGTCTTTCTCTTGAGGGAAGTTTCCATGGGTGCTTCAGAGGACTTGCTCATTACACATAATGGGTAATGTATTGGCAACCCTTGCTGCTACTCACTTCCTTGTTCCTTCCTTGCTTTGATTTTCTTCTTTTCTCAGGTTTTCTGATGAATCACAAATATCCTTACCCTTGATCCTGTAGGAAAGGCTATTAAGTGATTTTCAGCAGGCTCCTTTTCCTGTTTCTGTCACTTCTGTTTCATAAAACACACACAGAGTCTGCTCTTGTAAGTATGGTTGTTTTCCAATGCAATAGAATCTCTCCCTCCCTACCTCTCTCCTTTCCCTTCCCTGCCCCTCAGCTCCCCTGTTTCTCTCCTTTTCCCCTCTTCTTCTCTCCCTCTTTCCTTCTCCCTCTCTGTCTCTCACGGCCAGCTCATGCCCATGGACACACATTCATGCTACCACACTTCTAGATTTCTCAGGTCCTTGTCAAACTTTATCCTATTCTCCACACATCTCCAGGGGATGTGTATAAAGTTCACTGAGGAATCTCCATGAGACCATTCTCACTAGACCTGAGGGAAGCACAGGACAATCCATCCTCTCCTGTAGAAAACAGGACAATGCATTGAGTATAGACATCATTTGCTTGAAATTTCCCATGATAAAAAGTTTTTCTTTTTTAAACACCTACTTTGATGAAGAAAATGTGAAAAATGGGTTATTAGGCATGAGAAAATACATTTTAGTCTTTCCCACTCCTTTCTCCTCTTTCTTCAATGTACCCCTTAAATAGTCACCTTGAGAAAGACAAATTGAAAGGGCAGTATATCGTTTATCAGGAAAGAGCATTTCTGCCAAGTGGCTCCGTGAGTAAAGTGTTTCTTTAGGACTTTGCAGCTGTGTTATAATCACGGAAATGTAAATCAAAACCACAATGAGATACCACCTCACGCCAGTGAGAATGGCACACATTAAAAAAAACAGACAACAGGGCCTCCCTGGTGGCGCAGTGGTTGGGCACTGCGCTGTGGAACTGTGGGCAGTGCAGATGCGAGTTCGACGCCCAGCCAGGGAGAATTCCACATGGTGCGGCAGACCTCTCCTGGCTCGCCCGCTGCTCTCCTCAGTAGTGTATTTCTGGTCTGCTGTTCTGCTCCCCACTCTGTCTCTGGTGAGCCCTCTCGCCGCCCCACGCCTCTGGCCTGTACCCCAGTTTGTATGTATAAATAAATAAATCTTTAAAAAAAAAACAACAGACAACAAATGCTGGGGAGGATGTGGAGAAAAAGGAACTCTCCTACACTGCTGATGGGAACGCAAAATGATCCAACCACTATGATAATCCATATGGTGTTTCCTCAAACTGCTGAAAATGGAGCTTCCATACGATCAGGCCATGCAACTTTTGGGAATCTACCCAAAGGACACAAAAATACTAATCAAAAAGGATACATGCACCCGTATGTTTATTTCAGCACTGTTTACAATAGCTAAAGTATGGAAACAACCCAAGTGCCCAAAAATAGATTCTTGGATCAAGAAGATATGGTACATATACACAATGGAATACTATTCAGCATTCAAAAATGATAAACACATGCAATTCACAGCAACTTGGATGGAGTTAGAAGGGATCGTGCTCAGTGAAATAAGCCAGAAAGAAAGAGGAAAATATCAAATGGACTCACTCATAACAGGAATATAAGGGAACCAAACAAGAGAGAGACACCCAGCAAGGGAGGGGGAGGATAGGGCTCAAAATGCGAAAGAAAAGAGCACAAAAGATGATGGTGATGGGTCACAGGTGAATTGGTGGTGGGCTACTCAAGGGGAATACACAATGTAAAAAATATGAATTAAATAAATAAATTTTTTGAAATGAAGGCAGATTTAAAGGCTAGGACATCCACTAGAAATCCACAGTTTTTCTGTCTAACCGCTCTTTGCACAGCTTCTTTTAGCAAGTTAAAAATACCATCACAATGGAAAATGAGACTTGCCAAACAATTTAAGCTCTTCCCTTAGGCCACAAATGCTTAATACTGTCAGACACAGCATTTCTGAGATCCTGGTAAAGTTGGAAAGAATTATATAATATTTGATGTGGCTTGTTGCAATCTGCAATGCTTATTTAAAGAAACAGATACCAATGAGGAGTAGTCAGTACTGAAACATTAATCTGGAAAAGGTAAGTTTTAAAATCTAAGTGACAAACTTGTTATATGCAAAGATTTCTTTGTCAGAAAAGAATGAGCACTAAACATAAAGAAAAATCAATAGGTAAGTCATAATAAAAGTTCAAATATATTGTTTTTGAAAATATACCATTAAGGAAAAAAAAGAATATGTCACAGACAGGGAGAAAATATTTGCCTTGCATGTATCTGTCAAAGTCCATATTTCCTACTTTATTAAAATTTTATTTTTTAATTTTTTTATATATTTTACATTTTGTATTCCCCTTAGGTAACCCACAACCAATTAATCTGTGACCCATCACCGTGGTCCCTTGTGTAAAGTCAACATAGAACACACACATACCATATACTTAGTTGACTGTAGCTAGGACTCTTTATGCACACTGAGGGATAAGAAAAAGATTCAATCTCAGCTCCTACAATCTTACTCTTCTTAATGACATAAATAGCTATGATAAAGATGACTTAGTTGTCTCCAAAATAAGCAAATAGGACCTCAATAACCTATGCACTCAAGGAGGCTAACAAAAATGTAATTGGCATCTCAGCAAGAGAAAGCAAATATCACGGACAATAAAACAAAAGATAAATTGAGTGAGATTTTTGTACATATGATCATAAACCCACAGACGCAAGTGTAAACATATTGTAAAATTTTCTGGGCCCCTCCACCCTGGTATAGGAGGCAAGAGGGCAAAGTCATATGCAAAGAACTATGCAAAATCTGCTGCCTGCAAGTAAAGGCAGTCTTTTACCCCACCAATGACCAAGGAGCCAAATAGAAAAGGTTTAACAGTGGGTCCCCCACTTTTTTAACTATAGGACATTCTTCAGAAAGGAAAAGTTTTAATCCTTCACTGCCTTCTCTAGCATCAGCATATCTTTAGGGGGGGCTACTGAGAACCAGAAGCCCCTCAAATCAAGAAGAATTGCATTCTTAATGTCAATGACTCACTGTTATAATAAACAAAATTCAAATTTGTGTTTATTGAAACAGTTCTCAACAAGTAAAATTTGTTGGATTGCTTCCCAAGTTCTAGTTCTCACTTTATCTAATAAGCTCTTTGTCTAACTATCGTCAAGACTTTTTTTCTAGTTAACACAAGCAATTTAGTGAACTCTGAACTATACAGAAGCAAGAAAAGTCATAGGTATATTATTCCTCAAAACCTCACTTCCTAAAAAATTTTAAAACTGCCCTTTTCACTAGTATACCTAAAGAGTAGAAAAAGTAATCACAACTAATCATATTTACATCACAATTCATAGAATGCAGATTTTAAAAGGTCACCATTGCAGCTTTTGAATATAGAGTGAAGTTGATGAATTCCTGAAGGAAAAGAGATTAGATAAAAGGAAGCCTCAGACTTTAAAAAAGACTTTGTAAAATGTATATAATATAGAATTATGAAAGACACCTTAAAATTAATAGCTAACTTAATAAAGTTGTATAAGTACAGTGATTTTATAATTTTGCATTTTATTGAAAGTACTGATATATTTTGAAAAGCATGAATCTAAAGTTTTATCTCTTCTAGAAAAATAATGATAAATTCGGGCTTAGGTAAAACAGGAAAAACCTTAAAACAGAAAAAAAAGTTATATCTATATATAACTTATTTTTAACACAGATAAACATAATTGGCTAGTGATTTCTATGCATTTATTTTCAATGTAACATAATCCCTATGTCCCAAAGGACATTTTTAGTCCTTTGAAAACAATACTATGATCTAACTTTATATATCACACAAAAAATATAGAGCATTAACTGTTACAATGATCATTTAAGGTGTTAGCTTGAAATGTATAAATAGATTCTCAATTTAACTAAATCATTCACCTAGAAGGCGCAGCATCAAAGTTGTGATTAGATTTGATAAGCAAATATAATATCTATGTTCAAACAGCCAAAAGCAACAGCATTCAAGAGCATTTAATGTACCAATAATAATTTTCCTTCTCAGAGTAATATTAGAACTCACCTTCAGGATGACTTACAATACCACCACACCTTGAATAAAAATGATGTGTCCAAATGAAAACCTAACGGGATCTCAGTAACCATTCAGATTTCTCCCAACAAGAAGTATTTGGAATTAGCAGGACAGGAATTCAAGGGACCAGTACTAGTGTGGCAAACATACAAAGAGGCAAAGATTACTAGAAATTAAATTCCCTAGGGATTGTTGAGAATCAGTAGAGAAACCAAGTCCATAGTTGAAGAATAAAAAAAAAAATCAAGAAAATGTTTTGTTATCTAAAAGTAAGTTGAAATAAAGAAACCAGATAAGAAGCAAAAATGTGGAGGTTAGACTTTTGCTATCACTTAGCCTGATGGATACCTTAGGAGCACATCCTTGCCCAAGAATTGTGAAAACTTGTCAGCTGAGTTATACGTTCAGAGATCTAGAAAACAAATCAGAGAGCTGAGGTCACAAAGAAACCTAAATGCCTTCAGTTACAAAAAGGGACAAGTACTATCTTGATGAAAACAGAATCATGGCTGCTTTCATTTTGTCAGAAATCTTCCATGAATAGAAAAAAAATTAGGTTTATAATTAAAGATGTGAGCATTTCATTGTGTATGAATTTTACCTCAGCTGGGAGACTATGGGGCTATTTGCAGTAACTGCAATAATAATACTGAAAAAAAATTTACTGGCAATTTGGAAATCTCCAGCCAGGCCATACCACATCTGAATTACTGTATTTCCCCAAAGGACACAAAAACACTAATCCAAAAGGATACATGCACCTGTATGTTCATTGCAGCACTGTTTACAATAGCAAAGGTATAGAAACAACCCAAATGTCCAAAAATAGATGATTGGATTAAGAAGATGTGGTACATATACACAATGGAATACTATTCAGCATTCAAAGAAGATAAACACATGCAATTTGCAGCAACATGGATGGAACTAGAAATGATCATGCTCAGCAAAATAAGCCAGAAAGAAAGAGAAAAATATCGAATGGTTTCACTTATAACAGGACTATAGGGGAACCAAATAAGAGAGAGACACTCAGCGAGGGAGGGGGAGGATAAGGGCACAAAATAGAGTAGAAAGGGACAACGGAGATCACGAGTGAACTGGTGGTGGGTTACCCAAGGGGAATACAAAATGTAAAAGATATAAATAACAAAAAAACAATTACTGTATTTCATTTTAGACACCAAATTTATGATGCATACCAGTGTGTGAATTTGTTGAGGATTATAGAGGAGGAGGATAGTTCTTAAACTATCATTATAAAAGGAAATAATGAAAATGGGTGGTGGGTGGCATGGGAAATATTATGTATCTTGGTAACAGCCTCGTAAATGTTTTCAAACGTTTGATGCCTATCACATGAAGGAGAAATAGGTTAGTTATGTATAAAAGTCAGAGACATAATGATGCATTGATGGAGATCAATAAATGACCTCCTTCTATTTTTCATTGATGCAGGCATTAATCTGAGTTAACTTTTTTTTATAATAGGATAATAGTAAACTATTTCCTTTAACTATGGGTGGTTTGTGATATTGTTTTGGAATTTCTATATCACTATACTATGTGAAAACAAATTTAATTTTCTTCTGAGAGCTTGAACATGCACAACCAGGGAAATCAAATTGTCATATATGCACAAGCTCTATAATTTCATCCTCTCAAATTGTTTTTTTAAAACATTAATTGACACTGCTTTGTGTCAAGAAAGCATTGATTTATACATGGATTTCCAAGAATGCTTTAGAAAGTCAGTGATGTTAGCATTTCTATAGGAAAGCTAATTGGAAACTCTATTGTCAAGGACTGAAGAAATTCTACTGCAATACATTCCAAAGTTTCTCTAAACCCATGTCAGAAATATTGTATTTTGTATAGTGTCTCCTCGAATAACCAAATTAATAGACTTCAATTTCAGTAAAAGCATATTTTAATCTGCTTATTTTTCTGATTCATGGAAAAACTTGTCCTTACCACTGGTGTGACTGGATATTTCATCAGACTTGGGAAAACCTTGCGGGAAGTGGGTAAGAATAAACTGCTAATTTTAGCTCAAAGGACATTGCCATGCCATCCTTTGTCAGATTCACCATGTATCTAACATAGTTGGAAGCATATTAAAAAGGTAAGTATTGAAACACAATACTACAAACGGGGTGAGGGGATTTTCATATGTAGAATCACAGTGAATGAAATGGGATGGATGTGTATTCTGAGCAGAAGTCAGGGTTTCAAGTAAATGCAAACATCACAACCAGATTCTAGGAAGTAGCTCTCACCTCCCCAGGGTAGCTATTTTACTTAAAAATATCTTCATTCTATGAGGACTTTCTCTTAATAATAATTTAGAATTTCATTTTTCTAAAATGTTATCATTTCATAAGGATTCTCCATGTCATTTGGACTGCCAGCTGATGTAGCTGTATGGTTTACCTGAAATTCTTGCTCTCCCCATCTTAATCTTCCTGTGGGTTGAGTATGCTTTCCTGCCCACTAACTTTGGACTTATTCATGTAAATTGCCTTTCACAATGGAATATGGATAAAAACAACAACTTCAAGATGAGGTTTTAGGAAGCTTAGCAAGCTCTCAGCACCTTCTGGAGCTGCTAACTTTGGTCATAAAGGATGCATGCCTAGGAAGCTTTTGCTGAGAGCTTAGGATAAAGATACTAGTAGCAGAACTGAACTTGATTCAAAGCCAGTTAGCTACCCTAGCCCAGCAGAGCCCAGGTAATCCTGAGATCAAATTGTAGTTTATGTACAAATCCATAAGCATGAAATTAATTACTGTTTTTGTGTGAGGCATGGAGATTTTTGGTATTGGTTGCCATTCAACTTTATCATAGTATCTGTGCTACCCAGCTTATGTCTAATGAAACCATCACTTGTAATAGTAATTGAAGGCTTAGATGTGATAAGATACCTCAGTTTGAGCAGAGATTATTCACTTATTCCACAATTTTTGTTTCCTGTGGCACTATGGTTGAGACAGTGTGCACACAATTATGATCAGAGTCCATGCTTTCATGTAGCTTACTTTCCAGTTAGATAGGCAGTTTTAATCATGATATTGCAAATACAAATGTAAATTTCCAGCTGTTCAAAGGGCTAAAAGAGTACCTGTAAATGAGTACCTGCCTAAAGAAGTAAGTGTTAAGCTAGAGTATAGTCATTTCTAAGATTTAGTTTGTGAAGGGGAAGAGATAAGCATTCTAACCAAGATACAAAGTAAAAATTATAGTAAATATACAAGAAAAAAAATGGGGCCAAATTAAGAAAGTAGAAAGAACACAATCAGAGATGAAGCCTGAAATGTACTGATATTCAGGACCAAATAAAATTAATAATTTTTGGCTGAATATCTGGTTTGACTTTTTTTTCCTTGAGATTATGAGGCCACTAAAATGATAGAAGCAGCATGATAAACAAAATAGAATTTGCATGTTAGAGCTATGAATAATTAAAGTGAGAGGTTTTGTTACTTTGAACTAGTATGGCAGGAAGAGGTACAAATAGGCTAATTGGATGTTAGGTAACATGAAGAGAAAATCCATCAGCTCATTATAGGAGTAAGAAGGATAGAAACAAGAGCACTCCTGCTTTGTCTTGTGCCATTGGACAGACATTCAACAACTGACAGTTGTTGAGGGCCTCCCTGATGGCACAGGGGTTAAAGTCTCAGTGCTATCAAACTATCGCCAGCCACTATGAAATAAGTTCAGCCCCCAGCCAGGAGCTAACTCATGTAGAGCAGCAGAACTTTCCTGTCTAGTACACTGCTCCTCTCAGCAGTGTATTTTAGCAGATCTGCCTGTTCTGCTCCCCACTCTGTCTCTGATGAATCCTCTCACCACCCCCCTCTGGCCTATACCCCAGTTCGTGTATGCATAAATAAATAAATCTTTAAAAAATATATAGTTCTGAACACAAATGTAATATTATTGAAATTATTAACTGAAGTATATTGAATATACCTGAAATTTTTGTAATCACTCTACACGTTCTGCCTTAAAAGAACCACCATTTTCTAAAAATGTATTTTGTGGAGAGACTCTTCATGCCTGTCCCTGTGGACGGAGCACACCAGATAAATCTGAACTTCACTTCAAGAAATTATACCCCTTGAAGAGGCTCAGGAAAAGCTCAACTTTACAAAGTTCAAAAGAAGAAACAAACGACTACAAAAAAGAAAAAGAAAAAAAAAAACAAGTACCTTAGATTTTAGGAATTGATTCGAATATCTAAATTAGTTTTCATTCAAGAGCTCAAAAGTGTGCAAGGAACAAATGTGAATTACTGGTTTAAAAGTCCATTGTGAAGTAGATCACAATAATATTTGTTATTGTCTTTAATTAGATTAACTTGTAAAAATGAGTAACACTGAGAAATATGGTATGACAAAATATTTTGGGTAAAAATTTATGAAACTTGACTTTGGCTACTGCTTAGTCTGAATTAAACACAAGATCTTTGTCAAATCTTCTCATTGTCCTTGGTCTTAGTCTCTGTGCTTATAAAATCAGATGATCAGGCTAAATTAACTGACACATATATTTTATTTCCAAACCCATCCTTATGAATGACTATATTAAAAAACTTCTGATCATGGGCCCTTCCTGGTGGCGCAAGTGGTTAAGTGTCAGCACTATGAAGCTATTAGCAGTCACTTTGGCACGAGTTCAATCCCTGGCCAGGGAGCTTCCCATATGGTGCAAAGCAGACCTCTCCTGCCTCGCCCACTGCTCCCCTCAGCAGTGTATTTCAGTAATCCACTTGTTCTTCTCCCCACACTGTCTCTGGTGAATCCTCTCACCCCACACTCCTCTGGCCTAAACCCCAGCTCTTGTATGCATAAACAAATAAATCTCTTTTAAAAATCTCATCATATAGTTTAGAGTAATATTTCAATATAGTGGCATGATCAGAAGAGTAGGTCTTTTCAACATAGAGTGGAATTAATACCCTTGGACAGAGGAAACATACAAATGTGTGTGGGTCTCAGACATGTTCTGATTTAGACACATTCTGGTTTGTCGGCTCCAATTCTCAAAGCTAATGGCAGTCAGCTCCTGTTCTGCACTTTTCTGCCAACTGTAATATGCATGCAGTCAGTGATTCCTTAAATCTGTGTGGACTTAATATGAGTAATCAAGTATGTTGTATGTTATGAACATTAAATATGAAATATTTTAGCAAGTTTTTTTTTCCTGTGCAGTAATTTCCATCTCATCAAATTTAAGGGGTATCACTTTTCAGATACACTTTTTCTTTTCAGTTTTAAATTCACTCACTAATTTATTGACTTATTCATTCTATATATAGTCACTGAATGCTTTCTATATGCCAGGAAAAATTCTAGATGCTGTTGGACAGTGGTAATGTAAGAGAAAGAAACTACTGAAATAAACACACATATATGTATATTTACATTGTGCAGAAATATGTATCAATTATATATACACAAAATATACATATATGTACCAGATATATCTGGGATAAAATAGAGTTGGGAAGAGAGATATGGAATATGAAAGTGAACAGATACTCAAAAGAGGCATGCTAACAGTTCATACAGATATCTGGGGCAAAGTGCCAGCACAAGGAAGCAGCAAGCCCAAAGTTTTTAGTTTGGAGCATAAAATGTGACTGACGTGGTGACATGGTGATGGGTGTGAGGGATAAAGGATCCAAGTAATGAAGGGCCCTGTTGATAATAGTCCCCATCTGTGGAGTTAAAGGGACAAAAAGGAAATTATAGAAATGCATTCCAGGACCAGGTGTCAGCTGGAGGAAACTGGGAATATATTCTTTTGTCCTGGTTGAAACTAGAATCACAGAGGATAAAGCTGTGTAGGGGGAAATCGAACCACAGAGGTGATTCAGCAGCTCCTCGATAAAAAAGGAATAGAACTATATTGTTCTTTTCCACCTCCTAATGTCATTGTCTGCTGCAGAATCTCTTTGGTTGAAACCTCCCAAAAGTTAGAAGACAGGGGATTATAGGAAATAAAATTTTCTACAGTAAGGAGCAAAGCAGGAAGAGCTGGGCATGAATCTGAGAGCAAATAGAAGATGACCTGTGGATAAATGCACTGTGTTTTGTTGGATTGGAGAGCAATATAAGGCACTGAAGAATGAATGTTTCAGAATCAAAAGTGAGGGTACATGAATTTATCTGTTAGCAAATAGTTCAAGTTTTTATATCAAATGTTGCATGACTTTGAGATTCCAGAAAACTATGTCTCTAAAATCATATGTGATACTATTCCATTAGTTGTGCATTAATTTTATTTAATGCAATAATAGAGCTATCTAATGTTCTTGTGTAATTTGTTTTTCTGTCAGTAGTGAGAAGTGTCAAGCAATATAAATTTGAAATCAGATACTTGAAATAATGGGATAAACAACTTTGTATTACAGGTTTAATTTCTTACCCAAAATGAACACATGATCTGAGTGACTCAAACCACAATTGAAATTATTCTGAGAAGTCAAGCTTATAGCCTCTTGTAATCTCCCCAAATAATTAGAGTCTCTGAGATGCCCAAGTGGTAACTGGAAGAGACAAGTTCATAATCCTGTGCTAGCATCAACACATGGAACTTTTAGATGCTTGTGATGGAGTCAAGTCAGTGTCCCCTACAACAGGTGACCTTGGCATCCTGAATGACATAGAACCTGTTTTATTTTAAGTGTTAAAGTAATTTTGATACAGTTTCTATCTCTTCAATTGATAAACTTATACGTGCAACTCAAATATTCCTTTGACCATATATACATAGAGAGGAGAAAAAACCTCCAATTAAGATAAACATATTTGCTTTCCTCTTTGAAGTTTACTTTCTAACACCAGTGACAGAAAATCAGCAATATCTGAAATGCCTCATTAACACCAAAACTAGAAAAGAAAAAACACCCTCATTTCATTTGTCAGAAATGTCCACATAGTGTTTAAAATGATGAGAAACTTTATTGGAATAAAGATAATAAAAAAAAAATTGATAGCAAAAAAATGTCATTTGGCATGATGCCTATTGTTATGGAATGTAGCTCTTCCTAGAAAACATGCAGAATGTACAAAGAAAAATATTTTAAATAATGTTTTCCAGTGTTTAGAATCAGAGTTGTCCACATGCAAGTAATGTAATCAACTACCTATGGCCCTGATTTGAGGGGTTCCATTTCCTAGAAGTAACTTGTCCACTGGAGGATCTGATTTTGCCAGTCAAGATGTAAGATTTTCCAAATCATGTCTTTAAAAAAAAGTGGAAGAATAAAATAAATACTTCCAGTTGAGTTTGCTATTTATTATACTATATTATAACAATGTTTATTGAACATGTATCTATATGAGAACCTTTGCTAAATATTTCAGATATTATTTTTCAATCATCCAAAAAAGCTTAGGAAGTAATGAAGTAGTTACATGTGCCATCCTAATTCAGAGTGGAAGGGAATTGATGATTAGAGACTTCAATTAGGTTACCCATTTTCATACTGTCAAGAGTGAATTATGTGTTCAAACCCAAATCTGTCTGAAATCAGGGCCTGATGAATTAACATTTTAACATAATTCTTTGAAGGTTACCATTTGTGTTTGTAATGAAACAGTTTAATAAGACTCAACAATTTCCAGAATAAAAACACAGGTATTTATTTAAGAATCGGAAATGTAATTTAGATAGTCTCCATACTATGCTACTCCACTCTTGGGAATTATCACAGACAAAATATTCAAGATCTCAGTGTATAAGAAATCGAAACCTTAAACACTAAAACTTCTGAAATGAAAAGAAATCCAAAAAGGTAAAACTATCATTCTGCATTCCAAAAGAAAACTCTAACTGACCCTACAGATTTGTGAATGATTCATTCTATCTATTCCTCAAACTCAATTTCTTAATGTTCATAGGTCAGTCACTTAATTTGCCAGATCCCTAGCTTTGAAGTTGAAATATAAAAGATAAAAATACTACATAAAGTAGTAGCAGCAGCAGCAGCCAAGTAACACATAATAACTATGGGATAGGCACAGTATTCACTGTTTATGAACATGAGCTCATTTAATCCACACAACAATGTTGCGATATAAGAATTAATCGTTCCCATTTTGCATAGGAGGAAGAAGCATAAACTTGCTTATTAATATTCCCAAGATCATACAGCCAGCTAGAGACAGAGCTTGCATTTGAGTGGATATTATGGAACTGTTTATTCTCCAAAATTCTAAGCAATACTTGTACTTCTAAATTTAACAAAAACTCAATTTATGATTATATCTAATTAAGTTATCAAATACCAGAGGACATATATAATTAAACAGATGGAAATATTTTAGTGACAAATAGAATGAAAACTCTAAGATCATGTAATGATGATACTTGTTTCTCTACTACTCAGGACTAATACCCATAATTTGCAAACTACTGCAAAATTCAATTGACTATTTCTGCAAATTTAACAATGATTTTGCAGAAGTTTCATTACTGTGTGCTTCAAGAGGATTTCCCTCTGTGGAATAAAGTGTTCTCCTTATTTCTTATTTACTATATAATTGTCACTTGAAAAGTGCTGCTTTCTTTTTTCCTGAACCCTCTGCTGTGGATATGTTAGCCTACTTAAAAAAATAATAAACATGAGATAGTCATCCTCTCATCATTGAGGGATTTTAAATAAGTATTTCTATACTATTTCAGGATGGCAAAGTGCCTTTATATGCCAACAAAATTTTTATCTAGCCCATCAACTATGAAACCAGGTGTAGAGTATATTGGAGTACCTCGAAACTCATTTCTTCAATACAATTATCTGCATTCCCTATGACCATAATAGCTGTCAGCCATGTTCATACAAAATTGCTGAAGGCCAGTGCCTCTAATATTAAATTCTCTCACACAGTGCTTGAGTTAAGTGACTTCAGAAGAAGTTGACACATCGTGAATAAGAATAGGCTGTTATTCTGCCAATAAGCATTGGTATTGATGACTAAAATAATGTCACCTGTTACTGCTGAGTTAAGGTCGTGTTCTAATGGCATTTCCCATGACAATCAAAAAGGCTTCTAGTACAAGGTAGAACACATATTAATCTAACTCAAGGGAATGGAAAACTATGGACGTTTGCAGTGCATATCAACCCTTGAGAATGATGGAAATATTTGTAAGCTGGAAATGTCACACTCAACAGGAGATAATAATTCTATGTAGGTGTCTCCCTTTCTTTACCATGAAGACTATTGTATTTTATTAACAGTGGATTTCTTCCATAATTATTAACAATAGTCTTTGAAGTGGCATTTGTACAACCCAGCTTCCTTAAACTATTTTGACATTTTGAAGGTCTCTAATCATTTTCCTTGATTTTATTAAACCTATGGCCCCAATAGCAAGCTGATCGCTGCCCTGACAGGCAAGTGATATAGTCATTTGTTTCTAGTAGGTTTTAAATGTCCTAGGTAGTGTTTGTGTTAAAACACATAATACAAGACATACTGTTTAACCTTTTCTATTTTCTGTTTTAAAGGGGAAGCTTGGGAAAGGGAGCCCAGTTTTCTCACGGTGAATATTTAATGTGAGGGGAGGATTACTCTTGGGGGACAGGAATAATCAAATCAGGGAAAGCAGGTTCACCCCCAAAAGAATCATCTTCACAACGTTTTATTACATAAAGTTTGTTCCTGATAATATCACCTAGGGATATGATTCCCCTCTGTGGACCCTGGCCTAGGAATTCCTAGGCAATAGGATAAAAAGGGAGGAAACAGAAAGGGAAAAATGCAGGTAGACACTCTTACCTACCTTGGTGATCCCTTGGCTTAATGGGCATCCCTTTAAGAACAGGGCATTTGTAAGTGAGAAAAATTGAAGCCCACTTTTTTTTCTTTTACTAGCTTCTGCCAATTTCCATATTGATGACTTGCAAAACCTGCCTGACAAGCAAATCACATTTCCTAGAATACGAATTAGAAACTACATGTTCCTTTATTAAGGCATGTAGTAAATTTATATTCAACATCCACATCTTATTTATCCAAATGTTGTTGTTTTAAATCAAATGCAGCACTTCGACCATCACAAAAGTTGTGATTATTTGTATTCCACCACCAGTAATGGTTCCTCTGATATAGGCACAGTCTATCAATTGAGACTTCAGTCAACATAATGTATGTTAAAAATTGTTTTCAAAGTTAAATATTTGGGACAATGTAACTACTTCATATTTTCACACTGTATGTTATTACTTTTTTAATTTCCAGAAGTTTGAGTAGATGTTCCCATATAATCAATATAACAAATCTTACTCATTTATGTTCTAAATTCCGGAGTTGATGGAATTTTGGAAGAGAATAAAAAGTGGGAGAGGTTAACTTTACCTCTAAGTAGAATTTTGAAAAGAGGGAAGTGTGATATTTTTTGTTGTTGTTCTTTTTAAAAATTAACCCTTAGCACTTCACACCTATTTCTCCAGATCTATGGGTGCTCTTACCCTGCCTTGGTCTTCAATAATCCTTCATTATGTTCCTAGTCCAGCTTGAAATTCATATCCTGCTCAATTATAGTATTTTGTGGTTCTAAGAAGAATAATTCAGCTAAGTAATAAAGGAGCCAGGTTTCATTTCACAGGCTGTGAAGGACTCTTACATTAATATTTTAAAGAAGAGACTATTGCCTCTCATTGTTTTATTGTCTTCTACTGCTCAGTATAATACTCAGTATATATTCAGTAATGTGTTTAGTAGATAGCTATTTATTGATTCTCTAGATAGTAATATGCAGTAATATCAAACAATATGTATTATCTAACAATTATGTTATAGATTAAGCTTTTAAAAAATGGTTAAAGTTAACTTCCTTTAGTTAAAGGGAAAACATATAGAGTGTTTGCAGTGTTTCCAGAACTTCAGTTTTTTATATAAATTTGCTCAAATGTAAGTGAAATCTATGGAGAAAATATCATAATTTTCAGGAAATGAAAACTTTGTGAATTCAAGAAACTAACCAAAGATGGTCACTATTAGAGATGGCATTCAGTCCTACTTTTCTCTGATTCAAATTCTATAGAAATACCTGTTAAAATAAGCAGAAAGAGGAAATGGTTTAATACTTAAAATTTTGGCAAATATAGGAAAATGAAAATATGGATTTTACGACAAAGGATGTGTTTTTTGTTTATTACAGGGCCGCTCACATCTTAAAACTTCCTTGGCATCAGTCCATAGGTTTATAGCTCCTTCTCCTTTCCCTTTTCCTTCCAATCCAAAGTCGTATATTTCCCAAAAGACCTATGCTCTTTGAAGACAGGAACTAGTGCAATAAGTTTTTCTACTTTCATGTGAAGTTCTTTTCTGTGATTCACCCTCACTGTGCTTAGTCATTTTTCAAATGGAAGACCTCCGTTTCATAACTTGAAAAAGAAAAGACTTATATTAATATAATTTTATCTTAGTATATTTGTTCACTTATAATTTTATATCTTTACTTGCACTGCCCTAAAATATTTTCTTCCTTTTAGGTATTCTTTTTTCAAAATTTATTTATTTTCTCATATAAGCTGGGGTGCAGGCTAGAGGTGTGGGGCGGTAACAGGGTTCACCAGAGACAGAGTAGAGAGCAGAACAGGCAGATAGACCAAAATACACTGCTGAGAGTAGAAGTGGGCAAAGCAGGAGAGGTCTGCTGCTCCATGTAGAAATGTCCCTGGTTGGTCATCGAACTCACGCTGCAGCTGCTGTCAGCTCCACAGCGCTGTGCTTAACCCATTGTGCCACCAGGGAGGTTCCCCTTTAGGTATTTTAAAGTGCTAGTTAACACTTTACTTATAGAAGAAAAATATGGCTTTTGATAACAATATAATTTTACGTATAATCATCAATGAAATTTTCTGTGTTCAATGAATAAAAAATATAAATTGCTCACAGTTTCTTTATAGAAGAGGAATAACAGGCATTTAAGCAATTTTCTTGTGATTTGCATCAAGCAAAGCAGCTAATTTGAATAGTCCTTGTTTTAACATAAAAGAAGGAAGGACTCTTGCCAGAAATTGTCTTGACAATTAACTGAAAACACAAGCTGAGATTTAGCTTTTTCATTTAAATCATATACAGGATTTAAACACTTCTTCGTCTTCATGAGAAATCATCTAAAAGTAATAAGGCAGCATCATCTTAAGGTACAGTGTTTAATGATACAAGTTGATAATTACCTCAACATCATATGATTCCTTTTTCACTTGGCTGTTTAGTAACCAAAGTCTGAGAATCTCTAACAGATGAGTTTATACACTCTGTCATTTTTTTTTTTGCTTTTGTATATACTTGATAGGAATTCCGTCAAAATCCCTATGTTGACTCATAAAACTCCAGTATAGTTGTTTTAATCCCAATGAAAGAATCTGTTGTGTATCCCATTAAGAATGTTTTTTTTTTTACCTTTCTTTTTGACATACTTATACATAACTCCTTGTTTACATAATTGAGGAACTCTTGGGTTCACGCTGAAAACTTTGAGGTTGGAATTAGTCCATTTTTTTTTAAAAAGATTTATTTATACATACAAGCTGGGGTACAGGCCAGAGGCGTGGGGCGGTGAGAGGGTTCACCAGAGACAGAGCGGATAGCAGAACAGGCAGATCAGAAATACGCTGCTGAGGGGAGCAGCGGGCGAGGCAGGAGAGGTCTGCCGCGCCATATGGGATTCTCCCCAGCCGGGCATCGAACTTGCGTCCCTGCTGCCGACAGCTCCACAGCGCAGCGCTTAGCCGCTGCGCCACCGGGGAGGCCCTGGAATTAGTCCATTTTCAACTTTAATAGTATCACTAAACTGCTCCCCAAAATGATTATTCTCTTTTAAAACCCAGCAACAATGAATAACTTCACTTTTCAGCAGTTAAAATCCAGGCATTGCTAACAGATGTGATCATTTGGTTGAATTAATCAATACAAGGTTATAAATATTTCTAATTTAATATTATTTTAATAACGATTATTTAAAAATTCCCCCATATTAGTCTAATTATAGTTATATGTAATTATTTTAGTCTAATATGTATATTTACACTATATATATATATATAAAATAAAGGACTAATATAAAGCAAACTTTTATAGCCAACAATAAAAAGACAAACAACCCTATAAAAAATGGCCAACACATGTAAATAGGTAAATTACAGTAAAGGAAATCCTAATCAGTGTTCTTAATCAGGTATTTCTATAACTTCTATCACCATTCTGATATTGAACAATTGTCGATGTATTTGTCTCTATTTCTTCATTGATAAAGCAGATCGCATGGAATAATCCAGACTTCTAATAAACTATATCTCCCATTGTCCTAACAATTAATATTATAGTAACCTAGCTTAACTTTTCCTCATATATAAAATAGATCTAAGATTTTAAAATTCACACTATGAATTCAGGTTTATAAACACACTCATTATTAATGCTGGGTTAGGCAATTACTCCAAGAATTATTCTTTTTCCATATGCCTTGAATGTATTCTGATCCTTCAGTACCTGAGATTTCCCAATTCCTCAATATTGGCAGAAAAGTTGTCTTCCCAATAGACCAAACACTCTTTAGTATTTGCCCTTTTTACTACTAACTCTTATCTAGCTTTTACCATTGGTTATTTTCTCTGCTCCTGTGATTTTGTGATAGGCCATTTATTCCAATTTGCACACTGGTCCTGAATTAATCTATAACACCTCCCTAACAACTGCATCCTTGCTTCACCTTGTCTAATATTATCAATTATGGCTATTAATGCCTTATCAATTTTTTAAACACAATTTTAAGAAAAACCAACAGTGTAACCTCGTATTAAAATTACTGTGTACACTTGGGTTATGTCAACAATATACAGATAAAAAACAAAACTGCTAATCATTGTGTTCCACACTACTCAAACTACATTAACTAGTATTGTGTTAAATTCTGAGTGCCACGTTGTAAGAGAGTAATTGACAAACAAGAGAGAGTAGTTCAATGAAGGGCAACCAGAATGGTGAGCTGATGAAAATGTTGTTCAAGGCTCAGTAAGACAAAAAGAGAGAAAAAGAAAAATCTCATGCTTTTGTTCCCAGGAAAAGAGGTCTTACTGAAAACATGACAGCTATCTTCTAATATCTGAAGACTTGTCAAGGGAGAGAGAGAACATGGAATTATTCTTTGAGAGCAGATTCAGGATTAGCATGTTGCTTAGAATGGCATGTCTCTCTGCCTGTTACAAAGAACTTATTGGTCATAGTCACAATCATCCAAGGAAGGAACCATCTCTTTGAATCATAGTCAGTTCCCTAAGATTCTATCTGAAATCATATATGATAGATTGCTAGAGGGAGCAGGATCTCTCACTAACCTGAAAATATATATTATCTAAACACCCTACAAATGGGGAAAATATGTGTTTTAATATATGCATTTTATATGATTGCATCCTTCCCTAATATATATTTTCTGTTAATTTCACATGTGAACAAAGATTAAATGATTCCTGACTTACATGAATTTCATGGTGTACCAGAGTAAATTATATATTTAAATTATAAAGCAAATGCCATGTACATACAATTACCACTATATTTTATTTTATATTTTTTAAAGATTTATTTATTTATGCCTACAAGCTGGGGTACAAGCCAGAGGTGTGGGGTGGCAAGAGGGTTCACCAGAGACAGAGTGGGGAGTAGAACAGGCGGATCAACAGAAACACACTGCTGAAGGGAGCAGCGGGTGAGGTAGGAGAGGTCTGCCGCGTCATGTGGAAATCTCCCCAGCCGGGTGTCTAATTTGTGTCACCACTGCCAACAATTCCACAGTGCAGTGCCTAACTCCCCAGTGATGCGCCACTGGGGAGGCCCACCATTATATTTTATAAATTAATAATCATACATGGAAGAAATAATAAACATTAATAAATAAGAAAATTCCTACTATGAAATGTCATTGTAGTTTAATATATTTTATATATTTATTATTTCTCCTCAAATGTTTTGACCAAATACATTATGTATTTCTTAAAAATAATATTTTCAAACAACTCCCTGAATTAAATGCTTTATATATTAGTTAACTATAATTTTAAGTCACAATATGCCCTAGTCAGTACAGTCTCCTTCGAATGCCAGACACAATGCCATTCAGTAAAATTCAAAGTAAGACATTGCGTTTGAACTGGTTTGAACCAGTTTGAACCAGTTTAAGTCAGTCGGAACTGTTTCCAGATGGTTAGAACCGGTTTACACTGGTCGGAACCAGTTTCAGCCAGTTTGAAAAGGTTGAGACAGTCTGATACGGATTGAACTGATCAGAACTGGTTTCAGCCGGGTCAGAACCTGGTTAAGCCAGTTTGAACCAGTTTGAGCTTGTTTGCTTAACCAAAGGATTTTTTGTGGAACCTCAGGAGAACGCCACAAAATCTGCCCCTTTTCTCCTGGGAGAGACAGTACATAAATGTGTCCTATCTGGTTTATCAGGTAAAGTTAAAAATGTCACTAAAAAAGAAAAACTTTAAAACTGAGGCATGCTCAAAAATGTTAACATTGGGCTTCTAAATCTTTTAGAACACGTCCCGGCACCTCATATGTATGCAAATCGTCCATTTTGATTGTTCTAAAATATTGTACACCTCAGCGGTGTGAGAGCCACAAAAACTGTATCTGAAAAGGAATATTGCCTAAAAATAAAAAAAAAATAGATGAATAGAGAAATAAATAGATAGATAGATAGATAGATAGATAGATCAATAAGGCCCCAGGTGATTCCAATAGATGACACTTTGGACTGTACAATTGAAACTAAGCCCAGGAAAAAAAAAGATAAATGAAGTTTATGCTAAATTTAAACGAAACCCAGGAGAGGAGAACCCGAGACTTTGTTTGGAGGGTCCCAGCATCCTCCACAGGAGCTTTCTTCCAATCGCCATGCATGGCCAAGGCAGCCGGCTGGGAGAAATATCTGGGCAAGGAAAACCCGCGCTGGTAAGAGTGAGAGCTGGGGCCAGAGGCTGGAACACAGCACTACCTGCTGGCTGCAGCGGGGTGGTGCCACCTGAAGGGAAGATGAGTCTAGGGGGCCAGGGCTGTGCTGGGGAATAGGGCTGTGGGGAGGGATACCCTTCACCAGATACCCTTCACCAGAGTGCACTGATCCGAAAAGATAATCAGCCAGCCGCTCAAAAGTTATTCATACCATCTCTCCTGGCACCCTACCTCTTGAATGCCAGTTCTGTGCTCCCAACTTGCCAGCCAAGTTTCTCCTCGGGCAAAAAGAAAGAATCAGTGAATGTTCCCTTGGGCACATGCAGCCGCCACACTCCACGCTCCAAGGGAGGTGACAATGAGCCTGGCACCCCAGGCTTTGGCTGTAACGCAGTGCTATTTGGGAAGAGACCAGGAAGGATGGGTCCTAGAGAAAGGAGAGGACAGGAAGAAACAGGGAAGGGGAGGGGAGGGGAAGGGAGGAGAGGGGTGAGGGGAAGGTAGTGGGAAGGAGAGGGAAGGGAGGGGAGGAGAGGGGAGGAAGAAGGTACACCCTCCTCCTCCATACAAATCACAAGTGTGAAGGCTGCTCTTAGATAGATGGGCAAGAGAATCGTGGAGTAGCTCAGAGACATGGGGCTGAAAGAATTCTCCAGAAAAGAGTGGAGACCAGAAAAGGAGGATTCATTGAGACACACTGCTAAGGGAAGCAGCTGGCAAGACGGGAGCCATAGCAGTCAGGGCTATTGCTGTTTTGCATTTCTGGAAACGCTTGACAGCCCATGGCAAACCTATAGGTTCCCCTATCTTCTGTCTTTTGCATCTCCCAGCACACTTTTGCTGAGTCAAGTGCAGAGACCAAGGCTCATTACAATTAGTGACAGACTGAGAAATGAGCAGTTCTTGAGCCCCATTGAAAGACTGAGTCCAAGTCCTCCTTTGCATTTTTTCTTCCATAGGATTCTGCACTGCACTACCCCATCCCCACACTGACTTCTCCCTGGACTGTCAAAGTTATTCCATCTCTCCAGTAACTTTCCTGTTTGTTTCTGGCAAAGCGGCATAGCAGCTGTGAATTCTTCTTGTGCTGAAGTCAAGAGGTGACTATTCCCAAGTCCAGAAACCTGACAATCCAACAAGAAGACTATCAGAAGTGAGAAAGCCATCTCCCCTACTCGTTTCAGAAAAGCAGGAGGCTGTCAGACAACTTCATTTTGCACTTCTGGCCTGAGGAGGAAAGGCCTCTGCTTGCTAGAGCTCTCTCTCTCTCTCTCCCCCCCCACCCACCCTCTCCCTCCTCCCTCCTTCCTCTTCCTCCCTCCCTTCCTTCTTCCTTCTCCCTCCCTCCCTCCCTCAGAGGGCATTTTCTCCCCCTTAATTTAGACCTCAATATTAGGAAATGTCAGGTAACTTCCCCTGCCTGGACCACACCCACGGGTTCCATGGGGCCGCATAGCCGAGGAACAGGAGAGGGTGTGGCTGCAAAGGCGCTGCTCTGGGTTCACGCCCACTCCTCCTGCAGGAAGGGCTGTCCATGTATCAGTCCTGGGTCTCGAGGGCAGAAAGGGTATGGAAGAATCGGGCCGGCACACACGGAGGCCACGTGTTCCCCGAGCCGTGCATAGGCTGCTGCTGCTGCTGCCGCCACAACTGTCACCACCATCAAACCCAACCCCAACCCCAGGGTCGGCCACCAGGCACGTTGACATGGTACAAGTGCAAGCACGCGATGGCAGAGGACACCACAGTGTCCCGTGGGCCGCCTGCTGGGGCACACGTCCCTGGGTCACAGGCTTGGGTGCCGGGCCGACCCCTAAAGACGGGGGTGACCCCCGAGGGGGGGTCGGGGTCCCCAATCCCGGACATGCAGCATCCAAAACCGTAGAACCCCTGAGTCCCATGTCCCCCGCAAGACTGCGGGCGGCGCTAGAGAGGACCCCCAACGAGGGCTCAGGAGGCCCTGGTGGCTGCCGCCCTCAGTCATGAGGTCTCCCCAGCCGCTTCTCACCTTCTCGCAGGGGGGCGGTGGCACAAACCCCCCACCTGGGCATGAAGGGGGGACATGCCACTCTCTACACTTAGGGGT
>PVIJ01019571.1:0-23202 GCA_004024925.1 Scalopus aquaticus
AAGGGAGCTACAAAAATAGGGGGTCACGAAACTGGTGGGGTGAAACTGGAAGGGACAAGACCTCTTCCTGACAGGGTCCCAAGGCTTGGGGGTCTGGGAGTGGACACACTGTTGGACGGTGGCAGGAGAGAGTGACTTGCAGAGACGGGAGGGGTTGGGCACGATGTGAGATACTGAGAGTGGAGATGATGGAGACACTCCAGGAGAGGTGATGACAAGGTTAAGGTGTGACTGTGGAGAGGGACGGGAGGATGGGGGGACATGTCATTGGTGGTGAGGAGATCAATAGGTGAAGTGAAGAGTCAGGGGTGGGGTTATCTGGGTGTCTAGAGAAGCCACCAGGAGGAGTGGGATGGAGAGACGACGGTGACCCGGGAGCTGAGCTCCTTGGTGACTGGCAGGGGCGGGGGACTCAGACTGTTCAATGCTGGAGCAGGAGCAACTGCAGGGGTGTGGGGAGACTATGGAGCTGCTGAGACCTGCACTGCCCTTGACACTGGTGAAAAATATTGTGTAATCATTCATTCATTCATTCTTCAGCAAACACTGGTTTTCTACTCTGAGATAAGCAAACCCTCCTAGACCTTCCATGGACACTCACAGCGCTGCCCGCAGAGAGCCAGGCCGCTCCCACACACCCTCCCTCACACTCTCCATCCGTCTTGTGGATAACTGACTCTGCACAACAGTGCATTTTAATGGGCAAAACTTTTGGCAATCTGTGGAATTAATTTACAAATATGAGAACACTTTATTCCCACAGAAAGCCTGTCCTGGAAGCCAGGGGACTCTGACAGGAAACTGGAGGGAAAGGTGCTTTCAGGGGTGATGAGGTGACGGTGATGGAGAATCACCTGTGAGGTGAGGGACTTTGGAGTGACAGGACCTCAGCGATGGTCTTGCCCGCAGTTTTCCAACTTTTCATTTCCATCCCAGCAAGTGTGGAGGGTGCTGTCTTTCACAGTCACACCCGGATCCCCACGTAGGAGAGAGACACAGGATCAGACCTCTGGGTGGGTCTGGCCCCTCTGGAGGACCCTCCCACCCACCCGGGTGCCCCTGTGAGGTGCCCACAGGACACAGGGGACCTGTGGGGGATTCTGGGGACCTGTTTGAAAGTGCCCCTTGGTCTCATTTTTAATTCTCTTTTGCTGAAGCCCAGAGAGGAGTGACCCGCCCAAGGTGACCCGGGACCTGGACAGTGCCCCGGCCATGTCCCGTGGTCAGATGTGGCTGAAGAGGCCGCAGAGGAAGGCGGTGCAGGGGACATGGAGGTGGGGCCTGGGTCCCAAGTCTCTAATGAAAGGCTTGGGGCTCTTTCATTAGTGTTTCTTCTTTTTTTCTTTTTCTTTTCTTTCTTTTTTTTTTTTAAAGATTTAGTTTTTTATTTATGCATAAAAGAACTGGGGTGTAGGCCAGAGGTGTGGGGGGTGGTGAAAGGATACACCAGAGACAGAGTGGGGAGCAGAACAGAAGGATCTACTGAAATACTCACTGAGGGGAGCAGCGGGCGAGACAGGAGAAGAGAGGTCTGCTGGGCCATGTGGGTCAGCACCTGGCCGGGATCGAACTCCTGCTGCAGTGGCTGGTGATAGCTTCATAGCGCTGAGACTTTAACCCCTGAGCCACCAGGGAGGCTCTTGATGATGAGGATTTTTGTGGAAATTATTTAATGGTAATGTATAAAGATAAGAGTGTATAATATATCCATTATAATATGGTGTCTAGACCATAATAAGTAACCAAGAATGGTGACTTTTTTTTTTTTTTAAGATTTTATTTATTTATACATACAGCTGGGGTACAGGCCAGAGGCGTGGGGCGGCGAGAGGGTTCACCAGAGACAGAGTGGGGAGCAGAACAGGCAGATCAGAAATACACTGCTGAGGGGAGCAGCGGGTGAGGCAGGAGAGGTTTGCCGCGCCATGTGGGATTCTCCCCGGCTGGGCATTGAACTCGCATTGCTGCTGCCGACAGCTCCACAGCACAGCGCTCAACCGCTGCGCCACTGGGGAGGCCCAATGGTGACTTTTTTTGAACGTTACTGAAATTTGTTCATTTTATAAGTGGTAAGGTGACTGAAAATCTTTCTAATTTCCTGGGGTTTTGTGGATCAGGCTTATTCCCCTCCTCATCCCCTCAGAGAATGACTTGCTGGACTGGGGTGCTCTCCATACACCCTCTCCCTGCGGCCCTGGCCCCGTCCCTACAGCTGGCGTGGTCAGCAGGAGCTGGGCTGGGGTCTTGATTCTTGCTCTGGAGTCTGCTGGGGCTCGTGGGCAGCGTCCCCAAAACTGACACTGCAGGTGTCACCTCCCCTTATGGTGAGAGACCCCCAGGGGGCCTCTGAGACTGGTCTATGAGGAGGGGACCTGGGGAGATGCCGGCTCCCCAGAGTGGTACCCAGACGGGGGAGAGCGACTCCTGTTCCCTTCATGGCTCTGACCAGGCACTGACCTGAGAGGGGAGGTTGGGGGCTGTGTGGATCACAGAGGGGGTGCTGGATGGGGAGAGGGTAGGAGGGGTCCTGTATGCGCAGATATGGGGGTTCTAGGGGCTTGTCAGTGGCAGGTTCTGTCCTGGGGGACCTGAGCTCAGCTGCTGGTGCAGCAGCATCGGGGTCTGGCCCTCCCCAGAGGCCGACACTGACCCTGAACACAGACTTTGTCATTCACCTGGACACGCGTGATCGTGGGCTGACTCAGATCATCCTCCATGTTAAGTTTAGCAGGGACGGAATAGACAGGCGCAAATTAGGGTAGTGCAGTGACGTTTTGTTTTTTTAATTTATTCTGAAGAGGAATGCAATCATGTGTTAGATCTAGTATGAGGAAGGAACCTATTAAAGCATTAAAAAATTTAGAACCCAAAATTCACAGGTAGAAATATAATTGACGGATAAATTAAATAAGCAAAACAACTGGTGGCCTTTAGCAAACATCCCCAAGCCCTAAGCTCCAGGGACCCAAAGGGCTTGTGAATCTGTGTTTTCTTTTTTTCTGTTTTTCTTGCCAAACTTGACTGGACTCTTGCCCATGGAGAAGGATGTGGGTGTTCTCAGGGGATGGCCCTGTTCTCTCAGCATTAGGGGAAGCCCTGAGCAGTGGTGGGGGTGGGAGTTGGAAGGGGAAGTGGCAGCTGGAGCCAGAACCTGGGGCTCAAAGGGCCTGGGCAGGCGAGGGGATAGGAGGCCTGAGAGTTGGGGTGTGGGGGGAGGTGAAGTTTGGTGGGGCCTCAGGACATGTGCAGGGGGCTGTGACAGGGGTGGGTGAAGGGGCAGGTTCAGGGAGGGTAGGAGAGGCCTGGCTGAGCCCTAAGGGCAGGGGGGAGGCTGCAGTGGGCAGTGAGGGCAGCAGAGGTGGAGAGACCAGAGCTGACCTCCCGCTGGCTGCCCTGATCTGCTCACAGCCCTGGGTTTGGGCAGGGGGCAAACTCTCCAGTCCCCAGCCCAGGGGGAGGGCGAGGCCGGGTGTGGCTCATGGGTCTGGGCCCAGCCAGGCACAGTCCTGGGTCAAGAGTCGCCCACCGTGTCCTCCTTCCTCATGGGGTCTCTGAGCCCGACCCAGCTTTGGGCATTAGGAGCCTCTGTCTGCTCTAAATGATCTCTGCCCTCCGGAGGGGCCCATCTGGGAGGGGCTCCAGTGGGAACAGATTAAGACCCTGGATGTGATGGGAGGTGGCTGGGAAGCTGCTGGAGGAAGCTGATCCCCACTCTCAGCTTGGCTGCATCAGTGGGTGTCTCCAGCACCCTCTCTGGGGACCCAGACACCATGTTCTTCTGCCTCCTCCAGGTTTCCAAATATGGTTCAATCCAAATTCTTCCTTCCCCCTGCAGCGCCTTCCTCCTCCTCTCCAACTCCGGGCAAAGCCACGTCCCATGGCCAAGGTGTATCCTCTGGGCTCACTCCTCTCTTCCTCCCTCCCCTCACACCCGGTCACCAGTCAGTCCAGTGTCTTCTGCCTTCAGAATAAATTCCCCGGCGCCAGCCCCTTTTTCATCCCCACCTCAAACACCCACATCTGGTCTCAGCAGCGGGGTGCAGACAGGACTGAGGGGCTCCCCCATCTCTGGCCTTGCCTGGGTCTCTGCTCCCGTCCCCCCAAGTCTCTTCTCCAAGTGGCCCCTGAGTGGTGGTGTCACAGGGAAGCCTGTTAGTGCCCCGGGTGTGAGGGGCCAGGAGACGGAGCTGTGACAGGTGAGAGGATGTGACATCTGGGGTTTGCTTCACAGCAGCCCAGGGAGGGCGGGGGTGGGAGGGATGTGGGTGAGGCTGGGAGAGGGAGAGTGGGTGTTCACAGCTGTCATTTGTTATACGGTGAGTCTACTTTGGTGCGTGTTTAAAACATCGAGACCCTGGAGAGGGTGGGGGGTGGCGCTGGCCCCTGTTCTTCTAGCAGCTGAGCTGGGGTCTGGGCTGGAACCACGTCCCCTGGCTCCCATCCCCCCTCCCCCTCCACATCCCGGGCTTGTCTACTGGATTCCATGATTTAGTGGCGTCTCTGTCCTGTGACTACCTACTTATAGTTTGAAGAGGAGCAGGAGACCTTAGGTACTTTGTTTTAAAACAATTCAAGGTTCATTTCAACCAATTTTTAAAAAACACATCTTTTCACGACTTTCCCACAGATGGTTCCCTGCTGGTCTTCCCCAGGTTCTTTCGACGACCGTTTTTCTACTTCTCTATTTTAGGTGACTAAGTCTATAGAGACCGCCTGTCTTTGGGGTAACTTCCCCCACTCAGGGGGTGTTATAGAGTTCTTTCCTTCCCAAAGGGGACTCTGGGCAGGTGTGGCTGAGCTCTCTGCAGCTGCTCCTGGGGTACAGAAACTTCTTGGGGGCATTTGAGGCCCAAGGACTCTCCCCTTCTGTGACCTGGGAGGTCAGGCCTCTGAAGGTTCTGGAAGACTCTCCCTACTTCCACCCCAGCATATCCTTGGGGGAAGGGGTCTCACATGTAGGCTCCATTTCTCCCCACTGAGGCTGCCCCTCTCTTGTGTGGAAAGGGGAGGAGCAGGCCGAGCCCTGCACCAGGGGGAGGAGCCCTGGGCTCTGGCCAGCTGACCTGGGGAGCCAGAGGTCATCCTGCCCCAGGGGGGAGTGTCCCCTGCTGAGAGCAGCCCCAGGGCAGGAGGCCTCACCCTGCAGGGGGGAGGGGACGGGAAGGCCCAGGACCAGGGGGCAGGTCCCCTTGGGGGAGACAGTCTGTCTCAGTATTGGGGCCTCTCCTCTGCCCTCCTGCACTTTAGTCAAGGAGGGGTCACCTCGGAGGGGGGATGGAGTGTGGGATGGTGAGGGGGTCAGGGGACCACTTGTCCCTGTGGGTGGGAACTAGAAGGTTCTGGTGCCAGTTGGGTCTCCTGTGGACCCCTGATGCAGGGAGCAGTGGGAAGAGGGACCCAGAGGACTGACAGGCAGGGAAGAGCTTGGAGGGGCTGGTCAGGGAGGGAGGCTGCTTCTCTCCCACAGAAGCTGCTCTCTTGGGGGAGTGTGAGGGGGGAGCAATGACTGAGAGCAGTGCAGGGGGGCAGGTGGACCAGGTGAGGGGAAGGGCAGGGCAGGGCTGAGTCTCCCTGGGCAGGCAAGAGGTGGGAAGTGCGGCAGGACAGAGGGACACTGCCCTGTGATGTCAGGGCCCTGGGGGGAGCCTGGGGCCTCAGTGGGGGAGAGAGTGGAGAACAGGAGGGTCTGGAGTGATCTGAGGTTGGTCCCCCAGCTAAGGGGCTGGTCGTCCAGGCAGCTGCCCCTGGTTTTCAGGGTCACGTGGACACAGGCCAGAGCCTCATGCTCTGAAAACCTTGGCTGGGTCCTTATTTCGTTTGTCCTCTTTTACATTTGTTACAAGTTCTTTAAAATGTTTTACCTCTTTACTGTGAACAGAAGGGACAGCGGAGGCCACTCCTGTAGGGAGTTGGTGGCAATAGGAGATGGAGGTGTCCCTGGGGTGAGTATAGAGAACCCTCACTCAGGTCTGTTTTATCTTCTGGGACTCCACCCTCCCAGCCCAGGACCCCCCTGTCCCTGGAGACCAGCAGCAGCAGGGTGGAGAGACCTGGCTCTGCAGCCCCCACAGTGGCTGGGCCGGGATTTTGGCCTGGAGACCTCAGGGCTCTGCTGTGTCCTGCTCCAGAGCTGCCCTGGGGCCCGCCCCTCCCCCCTCCATGGGCACCTGGGCCCCCTCACTGGGCTTGTCCTGGTCCTGTTAGTGTGTCAATAGGAAGGGCACCCCTGGACCCCCAAACCTGCCTGCTCTAAATGGGTTCTGCCATCTGCCGCCTAAAGATGAAAACACTCTAGTGCATAAGACCTTCAATAAAAGAACTTTAATACAATTAGTGTGCAATTGAGAGAAGAGAAAGTGAAGGAACATAGTTTCCAAATCAGTCACCCAAGTTTCCCATCCCTTCATCGGTAAATGTCCAACCAAACAGGTTTGGCTCAGAGCAGGACCACTGAGGCCCAGAAGCTGCCACAAGTCTAAGGCACCTCCTGGTGGGGACCCATAGGAAAGGGCTAGAAGGGGCCCAGCATATCCTGGATGAAAGGAGTAAAATCAAAATCAAGGTAAAGGCTGCCATTGTCACCCTCCCACACGACTCTCACGCACATCTGTTTCATTTTTAATTTTTTTTAAGATTTTATTTTATTTATACATACAAGCTGGGGTACAGGCCAGAGGCGTGGGGCGGCGAGAGGGTTCACCAGAGACAGAGTGGGAGGCAGAACAGGCAGATCAGAAGTACACTGCTGAGGGGAGCAGTGGGCGAGGCAGGAGAGGTCTGCCGCACCATGTGGGATTCTCCCAGGCTGGGCGTCGAACTCGTCGCCGCTGCCGACAGCTCCACAGCACAGCGTTAAACCGCTGCGCCACTGGGGAGGCCCTCATGCACATCTGTTTCAAATGTCTCCTTCCAAGTCCCCAGTGCAAGTCCAAGACTGAGAAACAAGTGCAGCTTCTTCACATGTCTGCTCCATGGGCCCCAGCAGGGAACTTGGGGCCTCCCCTTTCCCTGGGAATTACCATGTTACGGTTGTCACCTCTTGTGTGGGGAGGGGGCCTGTGGCTGAGGCACCAGCTGGGGCCCTGGGAGGGGCTCTCTGTGGACAGATCAGGTGGGGGTTCCCCTCTTACCTCCCCAGGCCCCTTGGTCCCTTGTCCCCTCTGTGCTCCTCCTGCTGGTCCCTCCTCACTGTCCCTACCCTGCTGGGGAGTGGGGACTGACTCTGTGGGCTCACCTCAGGGAGGAGGGTGTGGGGCAGGGGGCTTGCTGTGGATTCTCCCTGGGTTTGCTGGACAGGAGGCCCCTGGGAGGAAGGAGGGGTTGGGGTGTCTCCCCAGGCTCCCTCTCAGACAGGCTTCTCCTTTCCTGTCCCTTCCTGTCTCAGCAAGGGGTGAAGGTTCCTGCTCCTCAGCATCCCCTGTGGGCCCCTCAGCTGCCTCCCCCAGAGACACAGCCCTTCCTCACAAGGCTGCAGGGGAGCAGCTCAGGGGAAACTGCTTCTCCCTTAGCACTCCCCCCTCCAACCTCCCCTTCTCCTCCCTCTGCCTCTCAGTGCTGGACAAGGACGGGGTCTCCATGGGGACACTCTCCTCACTCAGGACTGGGCTCTTTCTTTCAGACACTGGAGGAGTCTTCAGCTGTGTGCTCCCTTCCCCTGCTGGGGTTCAGTCTTGAGGCCCCCCACCCACTTCACCAGCCCCGGGCCCCTCCTGTGACAGGGTCTCCTCAGCGGGGAGAGGCTCTCAGGGCAGGAGCTGAGCAGCAGGTGCAGCTCGTTCCAGGGAATGTGGGGCTCCCTGGGGAGTCAGGGCTGGAGCTGGGGGTGCTTCTCAGCACCTCTGCCAGGGCAGACGCTGCTCCCTCCCTCCTGCTCCCCTGGGTGTCCAATTAAGTCATGATTTTCTCCACTTCACC
Organism: Scalopus aquaticus; assembly: GCA_004024925.1. Lineage (NCBI taxonomy): Eukaryota > Metazoa > Chordata > Mammalia > Eulipotyphla > Talpidae > Scalopus > Scalopus aquaticus. The sequence continues at coordinate 7,915 of PVIJ01019571.1, forward strand.
CTGTATGTCACCAGATTATGAGACTTACCCCCCTTCCCCAGCCCCAAGTACAATAAATGTCCACTGCAGTGAGTGTGGGGCTGAGTCCTCTAACTTTCCAGTAGGGGCTGCCTGGGGTGAGAAGGGACTGGTAGGTTGGGGAGAAAAGCTTTTGATTTGAGGATGTAGGGGGTGTGTGTATGTGCGTGCGTGCGTGCGTGCGTGTGTGTGTGTGTGTGTGTGTGTGTGTGTGATGTCCCATGAAAGGGGAGACTCTCACCCTCTCAGGGCTCAGGGCATCTGTGAGATTGGGGAGCATGTGGGACAGACCAGTGGATGAGGTTTGGTTGGACAGAGATGCTGTGTCTCTCTTGCCCTGTGGGAACGCACGTTTTTTTGTTTTTGTTGTTGAAAAAATGAAAACACCTAAGTGAAACTATCTGATAGTTCCCTGCCTTCTTCTGGCTTATTTCATTGAGTATCATCCCTTCTAGCTCCATTCATGTTGCCGCAAATGGCATGAGTTTAACTTCTTTGATTGTTGTACAGTCTCATTGTGTAAGGTTTCACTAACATGTGAAGTGTAGAGAAAGCAAAGAAAGGGTCAGGAAAAGACGAAACCTGCGGGCAACCACAGATCTGAGCATCCAGGAGGCCAGAGGGAGGGAGGGGCAAAGCAGGGGAGGGAAGAGCACTGGGCTGTGGAGATGGGGCAGGTGCTGAGGTGGTGGGAGACCCACATCTAAGGGGAGAAATCAAACACTGTCCATAAATTAAAAACTATATAAAAACATTATTTTGAAATAAACTTAAAAAATAAAGAAAGAAAAAGGATGAATACAAACTAGAGCTAAGTCTTCAGTAAGTGCATAAGCAGGTGGTTAAGTCTCGCCACCCTTCCTGGTGTCCCTTCCTGTGCTAACAGCTGCCAGGGACTCCTCATCTGACTTCTGCCATCACTTATATGTTTTGCCTGTTCCTTCACTTCATGTGCCTGGAATCCTGCAACTTCTGCTCTTTTGTGTCTGGTTCCTGCCCTCCTGTCCCCATCTCCAAGATTCCTTATCTGCATCCTCCTTTCCCTCCTTCAGTCGCCACCCTGCACTGGCCACAAGGGGGCAGCAGAACCTCATGGAACCTTGGAGACAAGGCAGGAGGCCTTTTTATAGGTTCCTGGGTTACACCCCACCAGGTAGTTCCCTTTTTGGTGCCCCCAGGTGTGTGCTGCAGGATGGGCCTGCTTCTTTCTGGGAGCCCTGCTGTTCCAAAGAGACCCTCAGGGGTGGGGGTTTGGAGCTGGGTCTCCAAATTCTTTTGCAAACTCACTCCTGTCAGTGATATCTTATGGACATGCAGCTCAGCTAACAAAAAGGTACAAACGTCACACAGATCATGAAAGCAAACAACACACAAAAAGAGATGAGATTATAGTATTTTAAACAGATGCTAATAAGTATTTTGCTTTCTCACTGACCCCAGTTTTGAGGTAACCCAGGAATTTAGCACAAAGCCTACAGCCCCACTCTCAATCCCTCTTTTCCTTTCAGTAACTGAAGAACCAGCTGTGCACATTCCAAGGCAAAGAGACCCCAACACTGTCCCTTCAGACCCTTATCTCACTCTGGGTTCCACTGGATGTAAAACTTCTCGCATCTTGCTTCCCCCGAGGATGACAGAGCCTTGTGGTTTTGTTCATGAAACCAGTAGAATCAAACAAGTTTCTACATTAGCAGCCTTGAGACCCAAGGTTTTGTAACAGGGTGGTCCCCAGGAAAAGGGTGTGTTCCAGGTTCCCTGACCCACCCAAGGGAGGGTGAAGCTGAGCAGGAGAGATAAGAAGCTGGAGGGGGAGAGAGAGAGGAGACTGGAGAAGGAAGGAAGCAGGATGGAGGCCAGGAGAGGCCCAAGGAGCAGAGAGACATGTAAAGAAGCTGCACTGGCCTGGACCGACTGAAACAGCTGTGGGTGAGAGACCTGCGGGGAGGTGACAATGGCAACGTTAATCTGGATTTTGATTTTGCTCTTTTCCTCAGGGATTTGTCTGGCTGTTTGACCCTTTTCTATGGGTCCCTGCCAAAAGGTGTTTAGACTTATGGCAGCTTTTGGGTCTTACTTTGGGCCAGTCCCATTTAGGTGGCCTCCTACCCACAAGGTGATGGGTAACTTTGGGTGCTTGATTTAGAAACTGTATTCTTTGTCTTCTCTGCCTTTTCTAATTGTATTAAAGTTTCTTTCCACACAAGGTCCTATATGTCTTGTATTCATGCAGTGGATGGAGAACTTATTTAGAATAGGGCGGGTTTGGGGGTTCTGGGTGTCCCTCTCCCTGCCCTGTAACAGACAGAGTGGGGTTCTTGGGTTCACTCTGGGAAAGGTTTCACCACAGTTCCCCTTTCAGCAGCCCGCGGCGAGTTTCTCCAAGACACACAGTCATCGAATATATTTGAAGAGCAAGTTTATTGAATAAGGAGACAGAAGAGTAAAGAGCACTCGCATAGGCACAAGTGGGCAGGAAGAGCTGCCTTGTTGTGGGGGCATCTCTGGTTTTATCATCTTTTTGGTAGGGTGGTTTCATTCTTGTGGGTGATTTCTTTGTTGTTAGGATTGTTATAGGGCAGAAGAGGGGCACCCCGAAACCCCAGACCTGCCCTGGTCTAAATAGGTTCTGCCATCCGCTGTACCAATACAAAACATAGGGCCCTTTGTGGAAATAGATTTTAATACAACTAGAAAAGACAGAGAAGACAAAGAATATAGTATCTAAATCACGCACCCAATGTTATTCAACCCCTCGTGGGTAAAAGTCCACCCAAACAGGATTGGCCCAAAACAAGTCTTGAAAGCCTGCCACACGCCTAGAATAGCTTTTGGCAGGGACCCACACATAAGGGTCAGAAACAGCCAGACAATTCTGAGTGGAACAGAGCAAAATCAAAACCAAAATCAACACAGCCATCGTTAACTTCCCCATGGTTCTCTCACCCACGTCTTTTTCAATCAGTCCAGGCCAGTGCAGCTTCTTTACAAGCCTCTCTGCTCCTTGGGCCTCTTCTGGCTTTCCATCCTTCTTCCGTCTCCTCCTGTCTTCTGTGTTCTGTTCTGTGTCTCCTCTGTGTGTGTCTCCTTTGTGTGTGTCTTCTCTCTTCTCCAGCTTCTTATATCCTGCTCTGTTTCACCCTACCTTGGATGGACAGGGGACCTGGGACACACCCTTTTTCCTGGGGACCACCCTGTTACACCACTACTAGGGGCAACAGGACATTCTGGATCAAGGATGTTAAAGAAAGTATGCTAAGATAAGGGCTGGGACAGAGAGACTTAGTTCTGGGCACAGAGACATTAAGTTAGTGAGTGAGACCACCGAGAACTAACCAATCACAAAGAGACTGACAGAGCTTTAGAATAATCAGGGAAGAAGGTCTATACATTCCCTGAGACAAGACTTCACTTTAGCTCCCTTGCCCCTCCCTGGCCTGGTTCCACCAACCTGGGAGTCCCACTCTATTTCTGTTCCTTTTCACCTTACTAAACTTCTTCTTTCTCTAAACACATCTGGCTCTTTCTGCTTGCTTGCCTGAGCGTCAGCGAAGTTCCTGCTGCTGATTTGTGAGACACAAATCCCTGGAGGTCCAGTGGCTGGGCCCCAGTGCTTCCCCTGAGGTATGTGGGGGCTGGGCTGGGCAGGGTGGGGCACACCCTGCAGCTGCAGCCCCTCCCTCATGAGGATCCTGGATTAAGGTCACTATACAGAGGGCAGGACTCAGGGCCTTCAGCTCCGTCTGCAGGTGTGAGAATTGGGGGCCACAGACACCATCGCGGCACTCAGTAGGTGCTCAGTACAGTTTGGTTTTCTCCCTCTGTGTTTTAATCAAATTCTCCTAATGTCTCTAGGCCTTGAGAAGTGTCCCCATTGGGCAGGGATTAGTGGTGGCAGAGGGGGGTAAACATAGAGGAGAGTATTTTCCTGCCCTTATTAGTGTTTTCAAATAAAGATGGATTTTCCCAGTATTTCTGAGTCTGAGAGGAGACAGTCACAAATGAAACTTTAAGGATAAGAAAGTGGGATCCGTTCAGGTATTTCTAGAAATCCTGGGTTGTACACACACATATTTGACTTCAGGGCAGAAATTGTGGTGAGAGAAAACTCCTTGTTCTATGAGGACGGACACCGCAGCCCCTCAGGACAGGGAGAGAGAGCCCGGCAGGACAGTCCTGCTGGTGTGAGGCTGGGACACTGTGAGGAGTCGGGTCCCTGCTGTGTAGACGTGACGTGAGGATGACACCCTGGCAGGAGTGTGGGGAGGGCCACACTGGCCAGTCCTTGCCTGGGGACCCTGAGTCCTGGGCGGGCCTGGGGGGAGACACAGGTGCTGCCCTGGATGTTTCCAGCTCAGTGAGATGTGATCAGTTGTAAAAGGGTGGTCCCCAGAAAAGGGGTGTGTCCCAGGTTCCCTGTCCCACCCAAGATAGGGTGGAACTGAGCAGGATATAAGAAGCTGGAGAAGAGAGACAGGACACACACAGGACACACACAGAGGAGACAGAACACACAGACAGAAGACAGGAGGAGACGGAAGAAGGATGGAGGCCAGAAGAGGCCCAAGGAGCAGAGAGACTTGTAAAGAAGCTGCACTGGCCTGGACTGATTGAAATAGACTTGGGTGAGAGACCCATGGGGAGGTTAACGATGGCTGTGTTGATTTTGGTTTTGATTTTGTTCTGTTCCTCCCAGAACTGTCTGACTGTTTCTGACCCTTTTGGATGGGTCTCTGCCGAAAGGTATTTTGGTTCCTCCCAGAATTGTTTGGCTGTTTCTGACCCTTATGTGTGGCTCCCTACCAAAAGCTGTTCTAGACTTGTGGCAGGCTTTTGAGACTTGTTTTGGGCCAATCCCGTTTGGGTGGACTTTTACCCACGAGGAGTTGGTTAGCATTGGGTGTTTGATTTAGAAAATATATTTTTTGTCTTCTCTAATTGCATTAAAGTTTCTTTCCACTTAAGGTCCTATATGATTTGTATTGATGCGGTGGATGGCATAATCCAGTTAAACCAGGGCAGGTCTGGGGTTTCAGGGGTGCCTTCTCCCTGCCCTGTAACACAGTGACCCAGTTATGTTTGGGGGGTGAATAGAAAAACAGACAGAGGAGCATGGTGGACGCTGTGTCCATCAGGGGCTGGTGCTCAGGTCAGAGGTGACGTCTCATGTTCTCAGTGGCCTGAGGGGTTTTCTGAGTGGACGAGGCCGAGGGGCCGAGGGGCAGCAGCAGCGTCTCCTGCAGATGGGCTCAGCTGGGGCTGGTGAGGGCCCCTCCCTGCTGGACACGGAGCAGGACTCACAGGGCCTCTCCCTGGATCCCACATGGTTCCCCAGATGACACACACCAGGACTGTGCTGGAGGACAGGCCCCCCAAGTTCGACAAGCACATGTTGGGGAGCAAGGGGAATGAGGTCGCTGGAGGCCCCTCTGAGCAGGTCACTTTAGGAGAGACCTGAAAGGTGAGGGGTTTGGGGAGCAGAGGCAGCAGGAGCATCAGTGACTGTGAGGAGGCCTGAGGCTGGGAGAGCTCTGCGAATTGAGGAAGGGGCCCTGGGAGAGAAATGGGAGGGAGTCAGAGAGAGAGGGGGAGACCTGGGAGCCCCTCCTTTAAACAGAGAGATCCCTTGAAGGGATGAGGCAGGGAGGTGACATGAGCTGACTGGAGAGGGTCATGACCTTGGGAGGAAATGGACAGGAGGAGGTGAGGCTGGAGGTGGGGTGGGTCCCTTGAGCCAGGTAAAAAATAAGGGTGATGTAGAATAGGGCCTGGCCGTGAACATGGTTTGTGCATGTTGGTGGGTTGGAAGTAGACGCTGAGGGGAGTGACAGTGGAGATGAACCCAGAGTTTGCGGCAGAAATAACTGGGGGGACACAGTTCCCTTCACTGAGGAGGGGAAACCACAGGAATTGAGGGGGTAGGGGAGGCCCAGGCTCCATGGTGTCCCTGGGGAAACAGAATCGGGCCTTCCTGGTGACCCCGTGTCCTGGGGGACGGTCTGGTCACGTGACCTGGTCTCAGTGACACTAACATCTGAACAAGCCGCAGGCCCCGTCCACGCAGTGTGGGCAGGACCATGTCCTGGCAGCTCCTGGTGCCCAGTGTGACTCCTGGTGTCCAGGGTGGGGGCTCTTGGGGCAGCTGCTGTGAGGAGAAGAGAAAGAGCCCCCTGGGGGCTCCTCACAGGCCCTGCCATGTGGGGTGACAGCTGCCATGGGGTCACTGGGTGTCACCATCGGGCACAGGCAGAGCCCTACACGGGGCTTAGTGTCCGTCCCGACTGGGCCCCACATTCACCCCAGTTCTGGGTCTGGAGGCCAAGCAGCCTGGGGTGCAGTGTGTGTCCAACAGTGGGTGCTGAGTGGGGGCCTCCCCCTGTGCCTGCCCCTCCCCTCTGCTGGCTCCTCCCATCCTACCTTTTCCTTCCTGATAACCAACACGCACTGTCCAGAGGGCTGGGTGGTGTCTGTTGGGGTGGCATTTCAGCTTTCACTTTTAAGTGGTGGAAGGAGCCAGAGATGTGTGATTGGCTTTTCTAGGAGAAAATTATGAAACTAGAGGGCTGGTCTCTACAGACACACCTCAACGAGCGCCAGATTCTGCCTGTCTGCTCTCCTGGGGACTGCCTTTTCTGAGCCACGAGGCCCCCTTGGCACCAGCATGGCTCCTGAGCAGCTAACTCCTGGTTCAAACTCACAGGAAGATTTTGGGGTCTGCTGGACACCCTGAAACTTCTCAAGCCTGAAGCGATGCTCTAGAAGCCCCACCATTTCGAAGCAGGTAGGTCGGTTTTGAAGACAAGTTTCTTTTCAGAAGAGGAAAGTGGGGGGCCTCCCTGGTGACACAACGGGTTACGTCTCAGCACTATGAAGCTGTTCAGAGCCACTGCAGCACGAGTTCAATCCCCGCCAGGGAGTTTCCCACATGGTAGAGCAGACCTCTCCTGCCTTGCCCGCGGCTCCCCTTAGCAGTATATTTCAGTTCTGCCTGTTCTGTTCCCCACTCTGTGTCTGGTCAGTCCTATCAAGCCACTGCCACAACTCTGGCCTTCACCCCAGCTTGTATGCATAAAATAAATAAAACTTTTTTTTTTTTTAAAAGAAGAGGAAAGTGAAGGAGCAGTAGGAAGGGTTGAGAATGTTCTGGGGCTTGGGTGGAGTAGGACGTAGCACAGGAAATGGTGCAGCTCCAAGGGGATTGAGCACAACCTCATTGAAGTTTGTACTTCACTTATTTTAATATGTGCCTGTACCACGTCCTGGAGCAGGACCCTGTTCCACAGTTATAGGTAGTGACTCTTCCAATATAACTTCATGTAATTCTCATTCGAACCTGGTTAGGAGATGCTGAGACTATTCCCATTTTTCTGGTGGGGGAAGTGAGGCAGGAGGCTTAAGAGACTTGATGAAGATGCTCACACAGAGAGTGGCTGAGTCCGGAGGGGACCTCACAGTCTGTCCTCCCAGGACCACCGCCGGCTCCCCCCAATCCTCAGCCAGGAGGTGGTTTGAGGGTGTTTTCTCTGGATAGGACTCATTTTACCTTCTCTGATGCTCTGTCCCACTGGGCCCGACACCCCAGGCAGAATCCCCCACAGAGTTTGGGAGGACCAGGATGAGCCCTCAGTGGGGATCTGACCCGGCTCCTGCTGTGTGTGGGGCAGGACCTTGTCATTGTCCCTGGCGGGTCAGGGCTGGGCAGGGACTGACCTTCAGGTGACCTGAACGAGCAGACAGAGCAGGACGGGGGCCTGTGGGGGGACCCTGACTCCTTGGGGACAAGTCGTGTGTTCTGACGCTGCTCAGGGACACCTGTTCACACTGAGGGGACAGGACCACAAGCAGGCTCTGGCCTGTCCTTCATAGGGACCTGGGTCTGGGCCTCTGTCCTGGGGATCACTGGGTGTGATGATGGGGAGGGGAGGGCAATTTGTACCCAGGCCCAGGTGCTGGGAATGGAGGGGCCTGGTGCTCTGAGCAGAGTGGGTCTGGGGTGTGGGATCCACTGGTTGAGAAAGGGAGGGAGGATGTTTTTCTTCAGTAAATCACATGGTCTCTAGAAGCACAGAGGCTCAGAAGCCCTGAGAGGAGCCAGGTCTGTCCTCCTTGGTCTCAGGGCCTAAGGGGTCACCAGGAAGGGCCCTGCTCCTGCTGGTGGGGGGTCCCTGGTCCCTGCTCTCCCCTGAGCCCAGAGCCCCTGACTGCCCTGCCCCTCTGGTGGGCCTGGCTGCCTCTGCCCTGTCTCCCCCCAGCCCTGAGGAGATGGCGCCCTGCTCCTGCCCCAGCTCTGTGCTCTGCCTCCTCCCCTCCCTGCTGCTCCTGCTCCAGCTGCCCCCCGGGGGGTCCCAAGGTGAGTGTGTCCCCCCTGTTCCTGTGTCTCCCTGGGATGGTGGGCTCTGGGAGCTCTTCCTTCAGGAAGGATAGCTGGGGGAGAGGGGACTGGCCCTAGAAAGATGGGGTGCTCCCTGACCATTAGTGTGATGACCCAGCTAAGAGCAGTACTGAGCTGTAGCATGAGGGGGGGATGACAATCGCTCAGTGAGGGGCTTATGGTGTTTCAAAGTCAACTGTCGAAAGTATGAAAATATCTTTTCCCTTGTCTTGTTTTTGATTCTACCTTTATTGGAACCACTTGATAGTCACTGATTGTTTTCATTCCACGAATATTAATAGGATATAAGCCATGTGCTTGGTGCTGGTACAAAACAGACAGATCCCCATTCATAGACCTGTTTTCTGGCAAGAGATAGTGAATAATAAAGACAGGAACCCCACCCCACACCCAGGTGTAGAGGGGCTGAGAGGAGGGACAGGCAGGGGCAGGTCGGGCAGCAGGGGAGGGAGGGGCCTGTGGGGGCAGCTGTGTCCATCAAGGGGATCAGTGAGATAGTGGGAGGGAGCAGAGCCCTGGGGAGGGGGTGTTGGGGGTGAAGGTCTCATGGAGGGAACATCCTGTGGGGCCCTGGTTGGTGCCAGGTGTGCAAGGACAGAGGGGTGAGGATCAGCCAGAGCAGAGGGAGAGGGAGGGTAACAGGAGTGGGTATCAGAGGCCTGGGAAGGGGTTACCCGTAGGGCTGGGCTGATATGGGGGTGGGGCTTGAGCAGAGCAGGCCCTGGTTTAGCTCCCAGGGGAAAGGGCCCAGCCTGCAGGTGGCAGGAGAGACTAGTCTGTGTCTCCAGATGAGAGAGGAGGGGCTCAGGCCAGGCCTGGGTAGCACAGGTGAGAAGTGGCTCTTTGGGGGTGCAGGAGGCTCCTGAGGACAGCACAGGCCTGTCCTGTCCTTCCCAGGCCTGGCCAGGTTAAGGGCTCTGACTGGAGGTAGGCTGGGAAATCCTCTTTATTTGTAATTGAGGTTCCTTTAATTTACACACTGTGTACGTTTTAGGTGTGCAGTGCCTCACCCTAGCACCTGTATATTTCACTACCAAAAGTGCAATCACAATCCTCCAGCAAGCTGTTCCCTGCACCCACCTTCCCTCTGGTTTTTGCCACTTTGCTGACTGTCTAAAGTGTTTGTTAGTCCCTTTCTTCCCCTTCGTAGCCCACAGACGAGTGCAGTCACACAGCGTTTGTCTTTGTCCCTTTGACTTAGCATCATGTCCTCAAGTTCCATCCACATTGTTTTAAATAGCAGGATTTCAGTAATTAAAAAAAATTTGAGTACTATTTAATTATGTGTGTGCTTATATATATAATTTTACTCTACTTCTTTGAATATATCCATTTTCCTGTCTCTCTCTGAATTGTGGAATACCCATTATACTTCCCATACTTCCTCATGTAGTCGGTTAGTTCCTGCAGTTTTTCTTCCAATTGGGTCCTTTGTGCATTATAATTACGAGGTCACTGATTTGATCCTCCCTTTGGTCAATTCTGCTCCAGTAGCTTCTCTTGGAGAGAGCTGCTTCTCTGTTGATCTCTTACAGCCTCCATCTCTGTGATTTTAACTTAAGTCTTCAATTTCTATTTTCTGTTTACTGATTTTATTTCCCAAGACATTCATTTATTATTCTGAATTTTGTTTTATCTCTTTGATGCACTTTTCTTTGTTTTCTCCATCTTTCTGACTTTCTTTATGGTAATTTGAGCTCTCCTTGATAGTGAGATACGATCTTCCATGACTTTGTAGTTGTATATTGGAAAGTTGTTGTCCTCTTGTGATTTCATCCTTGAGGTCTCAGGTTGCCATGAGGCATGTTACTGGTGTTTATTTTGCTGCTTTAAATTTCCTATTTTTAAAAAGATGCATCTCTAATGGTAACTTAGAAATTTGAACTACTTCTAAGCTCATGTTTGCGGCACCTCTGATACCCGCTTCTGTCATTTCTGTCCTGAGACTCTGCCATGTTGCACATATCTGTGTGCTCAGGAGGCAGGGCCAGTCCTGAGGGGAAAGTGGCGGGGGTGCCTCCAGCTCTGTGCCTGTTTCTTCACTGGGGACCTCGTTAGCTGGGAGCCCCAGTCAGAGCTGTGGCCTCCTCACTGTCAGCTCCCCCCCCAGGGTCACGAGCCTGGCTGAGTGACGGCACTGCAGTGAGCGCTGCAGCCTCCCCACCCTGGCCACAGCCTCCCGGTGTCTCTCTCGGCCTGAATCTTGGTCAGTGAAGCAGGAACCTCCTCTGTGTCCTTTTTGATGCTGTCTTTCTAGTAACTACTGTGTACGAGTTTGTACAAGTTTTTTTAAATTGTTTTTTACATCTTTTATATTATTGCATATTCCCCTTGGGTAACCCACCACTGATTCACCCGTGACCCATCACCATAGTCTCTTGTGCTCTTTTCTCCCCCTATTTGAGTCTTTATCCTCTCCTCCCCTCTCTGAGTGTCTCTCTCTTGTTTGGTTCCCTTATATTCCTGTTATAAGTGAAACCATTCGATATTTTTCTCTCTTTCTGGCTTGTTTCGCTGAGCATGATCCCTTCTAGTTCCATCCTTGTAGCTGTGAATTGCATGTGTTTATCTTTTTTGAATGCTGAATAGTATTCCATTGTGTATATGTACACATCTTCTTGATCCAATCATCCACTTTTGGGCACCTGGGTTGTTTCCATATCTTACCTACTGTAAACAGTGCTGCAATAAACATAGGGGTGCACGTATCCTTCTGGATTAATGTTTTTGTGTCTTTTGGGTAGTTCCCAGAAGTAGTATTACTGGGTCGTACGTGTTCGAGTTGTTTTGATGCAGTTTTGTCACAAGCCCAGTGTTCTCTGGGTGCCTTGCTCTACTCATTAACATTGATGATCCTCTGTGCAATGAAGCTACGAAGTTCTTCTGACACCATCTTAGTCTCCCAGGAACTCTTGAAATGCACGTTCTTGGGGACATCCCAATCTGCCGCATCAGATCTGGGGTAGGGTCCCTGTATTTAACCTACAAGCTCTCCTGGTAATGATGATGTTGACGATGAGAACCATGGAGTTAGAGATCTACATGGAAGGTCCTGCTATCCGGTACACCAGTGAATTGAGGGAATGTCTTTGACATTATTTCTGGACCACAGGTTGTGGTTGGATCGTTTCCAGGTTCAGAATTGTCACTGCTCTATCTTCAGGTCATCTGTCTTCTCATTGGACTCCTTCTTAGACTTTCCCCACCAGTGATGTGTTCCCTGATGTGACTGTGTCTCTCAAGCTTTCTAACCCCCATGTCTGTTCACAGAGAGGTTCCATGTGTTTGCCCCCTCGGACCCCATTGTGGCAGAGCTGGGTGAGGACGTCAGACTGCCCTGCTCCCTGCACCCCATCATGAGTGCAGAGAACATGGAGTTGAGGTGGTTCCGGTCCAATATCTCAGAGTCAGTGTTCATCTATCAAGACCGACAGGAGCGACCTGAGGAGCTGATGGCCCAGTACACAGGGCGGACCTCGCTGGTGGGGGAATTCCTCAGTTTTGGGGAGGCTGCCGTGACAATCCACAAGGTCCAGGCCTCTGACAACGGGCTGTACACCTGCTTCTTCAGAGATGGAGACTTCCGTGGGCAAGCCACACTGGAGCTGCAGGTGGCAGGTTGGCGACATGTTAAATATCTCCTAGTCCAGGAGTTTTGGAATTGGGGAGAAAATAAGGGCAATGCAGTTTAGTTTTTTATTTAATTCATGAGTAAGAAAAAGCTTATTAATTCATGTTTTATTAAATGTAAATATACAGGGCACCTATTATATGTCTGGCCCTGTTCTAAACATTTGGATACAATAGCAAATCTAATAAAGTTCTGCACTCTGGAAGTTTGTATTTTTAGTGGGAGATAGAGCAATTGTCATAAATGAGCAGGGCATAAATGATGTTCGGAACTGAGAAGTGATGAGGACAAGAAGCTAAATGGTTCAGCAATACGGGGCTGAGCGGAGGTTACAGTAATAACACTGGTCAACGTTCAGATCGTTACTGACTTAAATAGGCCCTAATCTGTAGTATCTTGGTGTGCTGAACATGAATATAACCCTGAAAATTTTTTAGCTCTCCTTTTGAAGATATTTCATATAATTCATTTTATATGTTTCACCGTGTAAGTTTATCCAGTAGGATTGCAACAACATTCTAAATCAGCCTAGAATGATGTAATATTGCATCACATTGCATAATACCATCATGCACACATCATCCAGAGTTGATTGCATCATTTTCTGATGCAATACTACTGCCAGGCAGCTGCTGAAGTAAGCTTACATCAGCAGTGCATCATTTAAAGCCCTGTCGGAAAGGTTGAGCATTGAAAATATTTCAGACTTTGTGCGAGACAGTGTAAGCTACTGTTCTATAGAACTGTTATTATTTTATCCATTTAGGCACAATACAGAACAGTAATGCCTCGAAAGTGTGTTAACAGTGTGGACAATTTCTACTCTATTTGTGGGGAAGTGACATTTGCCAACCGGAAGAAAAATATCTCTTCTCAAGTGAAGAAGGCTTATCATCTTTACTTGGGATGTTAAGGTTGGTGACCAAGACAAGACCTGGGCCCCACATCTGTGCTGTGCTACATGGACAACACAGCTTTCACAGTGGTTAAATGGAAAAAGACCATCAATGTCATTTGCAGTCCCCATGATATGGAGAGAGCCAAGCCACCACATAAAAGACTGTTACTTCTGCTTGGTTCCTCCTCTTTCCGGTGGAATAACGAAGCAAAAGTAGTCGAGAATAGTCTATCCAAACATTCCATCTGCATTGAGACCAGTGCCACATGGTGAGGGACTTCCTATTCCAGCAGCAGAATATTCTCAGCAGAATATTCTCTTGATTCATCTGATGAGGACAAGGGTGAGCCGACCTGTTCTTCTCCTGTTCCATCAGCATGCAGTGATCCAGATTTTCACTGTGGTGCCTCATCAACCCTACACAGACCAACACAGAAGGAACTAAATGACCTGGTTCGTGATTTGGACTTACCCAAGAACAAGGCAGAATTGCCAGGACCAAGACTCCAACAATGGAATGTTCTAGAAGAAGATGTCACAATTACTTTATATTGAAAGCGCCACCCAGCAGTTGGAGCCTTTCTAAGAAGTAGTCTATAACTTGATTTTTTACAGGCATTAACTGTAGGGCTATTACTATTGGCATGCATTTCGTGATATAAACATCAATTTATCGCAGATTACAAAAAAACTAGAGCCAAAATTAGAATTTGACTGTCATATTCGTGTTGAGCACATACAGATGGATAGGAAATGACTAACTTTATTTCAGTAACATGACTTTTGTAAAAATTTGTTGACCAGTGATCAGTAGCTCAGGTGGTGCCATTGGGGCAAAGATTCAGGGGAAATGGGAATATAGCTGAGTAGATGTCTGATGTGTGGGTGTTCCTTTCTCTGCAGTTTTATAGACAGATAATTAATTAATATGTATCACATGTAAGTCTAAAGCATATAGCATAATGACCGATTTATATATACAGTGAATTGATTGTCATAATAGGTTAAATAACATTCATCTTTTATTAGAGATATAATAAAAAGAAAAGAAAAATAAGCAAATGAGGAAATTTTTCTCCTTGTGAAAAAAAATTTGTAGTCATTGAACTACTTCCCTCCATCTCACAGCATGCTGGCTGCAGGCATGTTGTACCTTACAGGGAAGGGAATTTCTACGTGCAGGGACAGCCCGTGTGATGCCCTGGGGTGAGGGTGTCTGGTGGATGTGTTCACACAGAGTCCTCAAGGCTGGGGACAGAGTGAAGAGCAGGGTGCTGTGAGGTGACAATTCTGTCTTAAAAGGATGTCGTGGGTACATGGTGGAGAGGCCAAGGGTGATTGATTAAAGCTACCAAAGGTCATGAAAATACTCCATATGGAATGTCCCTGGTGGCTCAGCGGGTTGAGTGCGACACTACGAAGCTATCCAGAGCCACTGCAGCACAAGTCCACACCCGGCCAGGCAGATCCCCACACGGCGCAGCAGACCTCTTCTTCCACAAATCTTCTAATTTCAAATATTTTATGCTGTCTAGATGAAGTCAACTCATGATTTTGTATTGTCAGAAATACATGGGCAAGTATAACTTATACCCTTCAATATTTTAGTAATGCATGCCTAGTTGCTTATAGATTGATCTTAGTTTTAGCCTTGATTAATTTATCCTTATACTTTATTTTTATGCAGAATGTGATTTGAAATCCTTTTCTTATGAGTGAATTGATCTTTTCTACCTGCAGGGTTGGGAGAGGAGCCCAGGCTCTTCCAGCCTCTCATGCACTTTCCTTCTGGTCTCTGCATCGATGTAACCGTCTTGCTCCCCGAGGAGTGGAGAGATTCCCCCAAGATGCAGCTGGACAGCCTCCCCTGGAGGTGTGCATGGGTGGGCCCTGCCCCACTGGCTCTCATCTCCCTTCCGCAGGTGTGGGCTCTGCCCCCCAAGTGCACATCACGGGGCCAGAGGAGGACGGGGTGCGTGTGGTGTGCACAGCCTCGGGCTGGTTCCCGGAGCCCCAGGTGCGGTGGAGAGACCCCCGTGGGGAGCAGTTCCCAGAGTTCTCCGAGGCCCAGGCCCAGGACACTGAGGGGCTGTTCAGCGTGGAGGCCGCCCTGGTGGTGAGAGACAGCTCTGCGGGGGGCGTGACCTGCTCCATCCTCAACCCAGTCCTGGGCCAGGAGAAGGCCATGGCCATGGTCATCCCAGGTCAGCGCTGCCCCCACCCCACTCCCTGCGGGGTCAGAGGGAGGGGCCGGCACCCCAGTGTGCTGGGCTGGGCTGTCCTGGGCTGTGTCCTGATGGGGTCTCTGGGGGTCTCTGGCCGCAGAGCCCTTCTTCCCCCGGGCCTCCCCCT
>PVIJ01019572.1:0-23203 GCA_004024925.1 Scalopus aquaticus
TTACCCAAAGGACACAAAAACACTAATCCGAAAGGATACATGCACCCGTATGTTCATTGCGGCACTGTTCACAATAGCAAAGGTATGGAAGCAACCCAGATGTCCAAAAATAGATGATTGGATCCAGAAGATGTGGTACATATACACAATGGAATACTATTCAGCATGGAAAGAAGATAAACACATGCAATTTGCAGCGGCATGGATGGAATTACAGGGAATCATACTCAGTGAAATAAGCCAGAAAGAAAAAGAAAAATATTGAATGGTTTCACTTATAACAGGACTATAGGGAGGCCGGGTGGGAGAGAGACACTCAGCGGTGGGGGGCGGGGGGGAGGGGTGGATAAGGGCACAAAATGGAAGAGAGGAGAATACAGGGGACCATGGAGATGGATCACAGGTTAATTGGTGCTGGGTTGCCCAAGGGGAATACAAAATGTAAAAGACATAAATAACAATAAAAAAAAATCCTCACCTGAATTGCAAATACAGGTATAATATAGCATCCTTCCTGACTGTGCATTGCTACCACCTACTTAAATCGGACACTAAAGGTTTGTGACACTGATCTGATGTTTGCAAATAAGCAAAGAAAGCTAATTATTATTCCATTGCTTTTTGCTCATAGAAAAATAAAATATTATAATTAACTTATTTGCATGTTGATGACATGAGTTAATTTTTTAATCTCAAAGGTATTTATCAATGCAGTTATCAAAACACAGTTCCAGGCAGGAATTGCTATTGACTGAGTTTCCACGTAGACATCAACAGTTAATCCCATATGTAATTTGAATAAGATGTTTTAGGATACTTAGACAGGATAAGCAAGGTACTGATTATTATTATTGTCTGATACACCAATCCTTTATATATGTGTGTGTGTGTGTGTGTGTGTTTATGTGTTTGTGTGTGTGTGTATGGAAAATATTTATTTCTATAACATGATGGCTAAACTTTAAATCAAAATCATTCTAATTTCTATTTTATGCCTGGATTTTCTCTAAGTAGTTCTTCACTCTCAATATTGCATACTTCATTTTATCAAGAGATACTTCTGTCACTGTCATACATTGAATAGTCTTGATTATATTTTCATGTTAATTTGAATCCTAGCTTACATTAAACTTATTCAAAGGTACAGTTGTACCTTTGGAAATATTTGTGTCTCTTTATATGCTCATCTTTGAACATTTGAATAGAATAAATAAAACATATAGATGAGTTCTTTATAGATTCATGTATTCAACCAATATTTATTGAGACCCTAATGTAGGTTAAACATTGTTTTGTCTCCAGGGCTATAGCAGTGAACCAAATATCAAAAATCTCTGCCTTCCTGAACTTTCCAATTTGTGGAATGAGTCATGTAATATAGAAAATTAACAAGAAATGATATGTTATATTAAAAGAGGGTAAACAGTTTGGAGAAAAATTAAGTGGATAGGAACAAATGGCAATCATAAGCCTGAATGAAAGGGTTGATATTTGGACAAAAATGTAGGAAGAAAATTTTTAAGCTTTGTAAATATCTTAAGGAAAAGCATTTTAGGCAAAAAGAGTCGCAAATACAGAGATGAAAATGTGTCTCACCAACTCAGAGAGCAGTGAATAAATGAATGAATGCTATAGTTATAGCAGATTGTGTAAGGATGAGGCTATTAAGAAATGAGGCCAGAAATGATGTACTGCAGGGAAGCAGCAGATCTTATAAGGTCTAGAGGGTACACAAAAGTACCTGGGTTTTTATGTCATGCGAGAATGGGGGGCGGGATAGAACAGGCAAAGAAGTGATGGATTTTTACATCTATTTTAAAAGAATCATGTTCTCTGATGTTCTGACAAGCCATTACAAGAGGGCCAAGGGAAAAAGTTGAGAGCCCAGTTCAAAGGCAATTTCAATGACATTTCCCAACATCACTTATAAACAATGTGGAATTAAGAAAAAAAATTATGTTCCATACATAATTATCTGTAGTGGGCTGCATATTGGTTCCCCAAAATATACCTTCCTACCCTAATCCCTGGGACCCTTGATTGTTACTTTATTTGAAAAGTGTCTTTGTGGCTATAAATGGAGGATCTTGACATGAGACAATAATCTTGTATTACACTGGTCAACAGTGAGATCTTACTGACTTAAAAAGGCCCTAATCTGTAGTATCTCGGTGTGTTGAACATGAATATAACCATGAACATTTTTTATTAGCTCTCATTTTGAAGATATTTCATAGAAGTCATTTTATATGTTTCACCGTGTAAATTCATCCAGTAGGACTGCAACAATATCCTAAATCAGCCTAGAATGATGTAATATTGCATCGCATTGCATAATACCATCATGCATACATCATCCAGAGTTGATTACATCATTTTTGATGCACTGTAATACTACTGCCAGGCGACTGCTGAAGTAAGCTGAGGTCAGCAGTGCACTCTATAAAGCCCATTCGGAAAGGTTGAGCTTTGAAATTATTTCAGACTTTGTGTGACACAGTTTAAGCTACTATTTCATAGAACTGTTTTTATTTTATCCATCTATGCACAATACAGAACAGTAATGCCTCGAAAATGCACGAATTAATAGCGTGGACAATTTCTGCCCTATTTGTGGGGAAGTGACATTTGCCAACCAGAAGAGAAGTATCACTTCTCAAGTGAAGAAGGCTTATCATCTTCACTTCAGATGCAAAGTTGGTGACCAAGACAAGCCTTAGGTCCCGCATATATGCTGTGCTCCATGTACAACACGGTTTTCACAGTGTTTAAATGGCAAAAGATTGTCAATGCTGTTTGCAGTCCCCATGGTGTGGAGAGAGCCCAGCAACTGCATAAAAGACTGTTACTTCTGCTTGGTTCCTCCTCTTTCCGGCAGAAGGACGAAGCAAAAGAAGTGGAGAATAATCTACCCAAACATTCCGTCTGCATTGAGACCAGTTCCACATGGTTAGGGACTTCCTATTCCAGAACCTCCAGCAGAATATTCTCTTGATTCCTCTGATGAGGACAATGGTGAGCCGACCTGTTCTTCTCCTATTCCATCAGCATGCAGTGATCCAGATTTTCATGGTGGTGCATCATCAACCCCACACAGACTAACACAGGAAGAACTAAATGGTCTGGTTCATGATTTGGACTGATCCAAGAACAAGGCAGAATTGCTAGGGTCAATACTCCAACAATGGAATCTTCTAGAAGAAGATGTTACAATTACTTTATGTCGAAAGTGCCACCAGCAGTTGGAGCCTTTCTTCGGAAAGGAAAGTACTCTGGTATTCTGTTCCGATATTGAGGACCTCATGAATGCCTTAGAAATCACTCATGATCCACAAGAATGGAGATTATTTCTACACTCTTCAAAACTGAGTCTTAAGGCTGTGCTTTTGCACAATGGAAACCATCTTCCATCTATTCTATTCCTGAACAGCTGTACAGAGACAAGCAAATCTAAGAAGTAGTCTATGACTTGATTTTTTACAGTTATTAACCATAGGCCTATTACTATTGGCATGCATTTTGTGATGCAAACATCAATTTATTGCAGATTACAAAAAAACTAGAGCCAAAATTAGAATTTGACTGTCATATTTGCGTTGAGCACATACAAATTGATAGGAAATGACTAATTTTATTTCCATAACATGACTTTTGTAAAAATTTGTTGACCAATGTTATCTTTGTAGGCCCGACACCCTCCCCCTTAACTCCTACGAAAAGTAGCCTTGTGTGAGACATACACAGAAGTGATTGACACATGTAGGAGAAGGTGATGGAGGCACAGCCCAGAAACACTGGTTGTCATGAGAAGCTGAAAGGGACAGGGACAGTCTCCCTGTAGCCTCTGTAGGAAGCGTGACCTTGTCAACACTTTGATGTCAGATGCCGGCCTTCAGGACGGTGCAAATATAGATTTCTGTTGCTTCACACTCCCTAATTTGTGGTAATTTGTTATGTTACTTGAGGTAAGTAATACATCATCTAAAATTAAGGTTTTAATGGCATATCTTTTTAATTCCAACAGATGCTATACATTTATATTTGTAGCACATAACTTTACTCTTCAAATGTCCCCAATTAGTGATGATTATTTCTGCCAGATGCATGGAAAGCAGTCAGATTCCTATGAAATTTGCTGAGGTTTGGGTGTAGCTCATAATACATCCAGCGAGGTCTTAAATTTTAAAGGTGCTAATGAATAATCTGTCTCTCTCAAATATACATGATATAAAATTTACCTTTTTTGTTCAATTTTGTTGTATTTACCTTTTTTTGTTCAAGCAATGTTCATTTATGTCATAATCCTCAGTTGTACAGCCTTTAAAATCAATCTCTGTATATTCCACCTCATGTTCACCTTCTGAATTCTAATTTTCATCCACTACCACATAGTTGATCCCTTTTACCTGATTTGCTCAACCTCCTTCTCCCTTTCCTTCTGATAAACACTATTTTGTGCTTACAGTCTAGATGTTTTGCTTTATTTAGTTCATTCATTCGTTTTGATTCTTTGCATACCACATGTGAATAGAATCATATGGTATGTCTTTCTCTGTTGGACTTGATTCATTAAACATAATACCTTCTAGTTTCATCAGTACTGTTACAAATAGTAGGAATTTAATCTTTTTAAAAAGTATATTGTTTTTATGTGTACGGTTCATGGGCATAAACTGCATTTACGTTATTAGCCAACTGTGATTATCCTACATATTCAGAAATTTTTCATTATCCCAAACTGAAATTCTTTATTTAAGCAATAACTTCCTCTACTGTTCTTTCTCCAACATAAGAAAATAGTTTTTTTATTCTATTTTATTCTGTTTTTCTTTGGGTTTAAAACTATTGTAGATACATCATGTAAATGGAATTTTACATCTATCTTATTTCACATAGCGTGTTTCAAGGTTTATCTGTATTGACGCTATCAGAGTCAAATTGTAACGTGTATAGTGTTTTATCAGGTTTAGGACATTATGGTATTATCTTTTATGGAATGGAAAGTTTTCACTTACTACTCAAGCCAAATGTTACTTACTACACAACCCATGATGTGAACATTTTTTTTTTGTGTGGGGGGGAAGGTAAATTGACATTACAATAATATGAGAATACGATTCAATTAAGAGCAGAAAGGGGAAGGTAACAAACCTCTTGCAGAGTGGGACCCAGTCTAAAGAGTTCCTGGAATCTGTCTATTTGCAGGAAGGAAAGTGTCACTTTTCACCAATTCTTGGAGAAATTGGAGTCCTAGACTAGAAGCATGGAGTCCATAAGCATCTCAAGATGTCTCAAATTCATTGCCTATATTTATATCACTTTCCAAAACTGGTTTATATCTGTCCTTGCCTTTGGAATATGTGTTTATCTGTGTCTCCTCTCCCTAAACATATGGTTACATATTAATTGGTAACTTTGTCTTAGTTGTTCCCATCTTTACATCAGTCAGGACCATTACAATCTATCTATCATCTATCTATCTATCTATCTATCTATCTATCTGTCTGTCTGTCTGTCTGTCTGTCTATCTATCTATCTATCTATCACATCTCCGTTTGTCAGTATCATTACATTGTAAACATATGCTATACAAGTGAACAAAAAAGGGTGTACAGATTGTGTAGAGTTTGTGAGATTGGTTTGTGGATTCTGCACAGATGAAACATACATTTTCTTAAGTCACTTCTGTCAGTGAAAATCAGAGATTCCACATTAAATTGCTTTAGAATTATAAGCTGGAGATTCTAGTGTGTCTGTCGGACTTAAGGGCTGTGACATACCTCTTCACATATGTTGGTTATTTACCTGCTTCACACAAAAAATTTTTCTTCCTGACATTTCAGGCATTTGAAGCTTTTGTAGGATGTCAACTTCTTTCAAAAATACTAGCAGGGAAAACACTTTGTTAGATTTTGTATAAGGGAGGGAGAATTCAGCTAAAATAAGAAATGAGAAACAAACCTTTACCGTTGAGTTTTGTCTCCCATAGAGCACTGTTAAAATGCTGAACACAAAATGCAATGG
The DNA here is from genome assembly GCA_004024925.1 of Scalopus aquaticus. Taxonomy (NCBI): domain Eukaryota; kingdom Metazoa; phylum Chordata; class Mammalia; order Eulipotyphla; family Talpidae; genus Scalopus; species Scalopus aquaticus. The sequence continues at coordinate 6,025 of PVIJ01019572.1, forward strand.
CTGATATGTTGTGTTTTGAAGATGCAGCATCTTTTACTTAGTTTACTTACTTATTTTACCTACATATCTACTTAATTGACCTTTAATTATGAATCTTTTAATTTATGTTAGTTAGAAACTGATCTGGTGCATGTATGTGACCTCACTGAGAGTTGCCCACTAAGAAAACAAATTTTCAGAGCAATTAGCATTTCTTTTCTTCGGGCATTTTTCAGATTTTTTTTTTAAGGATTTATTTACGCATACAAGCTGGGGAACAAGCCAGAGGCGTGGGGCGGCGAGAGGGTTGACCAGAGACAGAGTGGGGAGCAGAACAGGCAGATCGACGGAAATACACTGCTGAGGGGAGCAGCGGGGTGAGGCAGGAGAGGTCTGCTGTGCCATGTGGGAATCTCCCTGGCCAGGCGGGGAACTCGAGTCTCCGCTGCCAACAGCTCCACAGCCCAGCGCTTAACCGCTGCGCCATCAGGGAGGCCCCACATTTTTCAGATTTTTAAAATGATTTTTGCTTTGGATTACAGAATAAATTTCAATCTTGAAAAGACTGATTTGTCCATAATCAGGAAAGGAATACGGAATAAAGAGAATCATGAAAAGAACACCCACCATAGCATCTGGCAGTCAGGAGATTGAAAAAAGATTTGAAATAACTGAAAACTTTTTTTTTTCCAATGTGACTCATATTACTAGGGGAGAAAGGAATTATTAATGCATTATTGCCTGATTGATGACCCATAGACCGTGCCCTTTGCTCTGTCCCAGGCAGGCATGATTAAATGATGTTTGTTCTTTTAGCTGCCTGGTACTTTAGAATGTCATAAACATTACACAGATAGTAAGTCTTCCATTCCTTTTCTCTGCCTTTCCTCCTGATCCCCCAAATGAAATGCTAAGTTCTGCCACCTGGGGGTAGTTATTATAATCACTGTGCTGATATTGCCAATGGCAGGAACAGAACTGGATCAAGGAAAATGTGACCCAAAGTACATGACTTAGATGCCAGTTGTGACAGCTAATGCAATCACTGCCGGAGGAAAATTAGTCCCTTGACTAACCTCACCCTGATTTGTTAACTGATTACAAAATGTTTGGTGGGAGGAAAAAGAAACATTTGTGGGCATGCTTGCTTGTTACACATAAATTTAATGATTAAGAATTGAGAACAACTTTTGAGATGCTATAGACATGGAATCTCATGTATTTTAGAAGATCTTATATGTTGATAACTTGACTACCAGAACTTAGGTTTTTATGATGGGAATAAAGTCCACAAAATTGCAAAATATCACATTTTGCCATGATTAAGATTTGCATTTCAGAAAGGAGATAAATATGTAATAACCACTACCATGCCCTAGCTCTGTAATTCATGACTATAGAGTTTTTAAATCTTTTATGTGAGGATGACCTGAGGGCTTTCCCAAGCGCCACCTTGTGATCTATAGATAAGGCTTTGTGATTCTTTAGGAGAGGAGGAGACAGCCTATGATCTCCTCAGGGAATTAGAAATGAACCTTGAATTATTAATAGTAAAAAAGAAACCTGTGCTAATAATACACATTTGAAAATAGTTACATTTTTCAACCAAATGTTTAAATGCAAACTTTTTTTTTCACTTTGTTGTTATTATTATTTGCAGTAACATTTGTTCACATCATTGTGTTAGAAGCATAGGATTTCCCTCTTCAGGTGTTACCACACCACACCCACCACCAAGACACCCACAGTCCAGCACAACATTGTGCTCTCTCCCTACCTTGATCTTGCCTGTCTTCTGTCTGTTTGCCCTTCTGGTAACCTCAGTTCTATAGTCAGCTAACTAAATAGGGTTAATTCTTAGTTTGACGTTGAGTATGTCTGACCCTTTGTTTGGTTTCTCTATATTCCACATACAAGTGACACCATCCAGTATTTGTCTTTCTCCTTCTGATTTATTTTGCTTTGCAGCATCCCCTCCAGCTCCATCCATGTTGCTGCAAATGGCAAGTGTTTGTCTTGTTGGTGACTGACTAGTACTCCATTGTGTATATACCACATCTTCTTGATCCATTCATCTCTATTTGGTTGTTTAGGTTGTTTCCAAAGCTTCACTGCTATACATAGTGCTACAAAGTATGTGGGAGATCATGTTTCCCTTTGAGTTAGTGTTTTTGTATTTTTCTGGTAGATACCTGGAAGTGGAATTGCTGACCTATATGGCAGATCTATTTATAATATTTTGAGAATCTTCCATACTGTTTCCATAGGGGCTAAACCAATCTTGTTGGATTTTTTTTTTCTTTCTACTGTTAGCATCAATGTATTACCATAGTGCCAATTTCCTTATGTTAAAAAAACAAAAACAAAAACACAGCATTCATTTAAAGAAATTTAGAGATATAATTGACTTTATTAAACAATTCATGTGTTGAATAGCATCTGATCTAATATACAGAAAGCCAAAAAGGAGTTGGACAAAATGGAAGATTTCTTGTAGTCAGAAATCGGGTGGAACAAAGTTTTTAGCAAAATAAAAATATATTTTTCCCTCAGGGGAAAGCAGGGAGTTTTTAATCATACAGATGATCTTGCTAGTACTAACCAGGAACTCCAGATTGATTAGTTTAAATATGCCATTTGGGGAAAGACTGAAACTATAATTAGGTCAGATTTTAAGTCTTGGTGGGGCTTGGAATGAATGAGTCTATTTTGGGCCTGTTGTTTCTTTAAGCCTTTAATTTATTGATACTTGTTTATATATTGTGAACTTTTACATTAAACGAATGCATTTTCATTTATGTCCGAACACTTCCTCAACTATTATATAATTATAGTAGAAATTCCACAATAATAGAGAGTATTTTTTCAGAATTTAGAGTCGTTGTTTCTGTAAGAAAGCCTATTGTGGATACTCTACTATCATACAAACTTCATGATAATGATCTTACAGCAGGGAAAAAGCTTTATGACATGATGGTCAGGTTTGGAGGGGACAATAGAGCTTGAATGGGCTGGTCTCCACCTGGGCATGCACAGGTTATGTTCCAAATGTGCATCGGGCTCCTGGCCTTCTCCCTCCAGGAAATTGTGAGATAATCATTAGTCAGAACCTAATGCTTTTTGTCTATCGAGTTGCCTCATGGTCAGTGTGGTGGCCAAATTGTTTGGCCAGGGGCCTCCAACCCATGAACAGTGCACCTGTTCAAACAGGTGGGGCCACTAGTCCTACTGGACCACACTTTCTTTTACTTAGGCTGCTTCATTATCTTGTGGTATTTGGATTGTGTGGCAGGAGAATTGGTTCGATATAAAAAAATCTGGTGTTTCAGATATGATAAATGTAAGCTTCATTTTTTTTCCTTAAAGGGGCTGTTCACATAGATTTCAAAGCAGCAACAATGTCTGTCCAGTAATATGTATCTAACAGTTTCCTGAATATATACACTATTTTCCTACAGGAGACTTTGTGTCCTTTTTTTGTTATAGTGGCTGATTTATTTATCAAGAGTAGCTTTTAATATGAAGGTGGAATTGAATTACCTGGAAGCTGCCGAGTTCATTTTCCACTTGAGGTTCTGTATGCTTATTCTAACCTGTACCTGGAGTGCCTCTTTCAAAAGTCCCACTGCATCTCTCTGCTTAAGTATTACTTTCCTAGGAAACAGTTCATGAAATCCTACTGAAAACATTCCATGGTACCTTCTACTCGATTCTATTCTCTCTAGTTTTTTTCATTTTTTAATCTTATTGCTTCTTATCTTTTAATTATCTATAGAATATGAGCTCGGTAAAGGCACAAACTGTATCCTTAGCAGTTAGAGTATTTCATGACATGTTTTCAATAAATATTAAATAATAGTGAATTACATATTTTGCATAAGGAAGAAATTAATTCAGTTGAAGGAATTAGGGATAAATTACAGATGGCATTTGTGTTCTAATTTACAATTGAGAGTGTGTAGGGCAGAAAGTATACATAAAAGGTTACAGAAAAATAAAACCAATGAGAAAAATGTATATATAGCATTTTATTGATTCCATTTGTCTGGCATAGAATGAAGTCTCAGATTGAGAGAATGCTTGAGGTATAAATTATATGCCTCTGATTTATATTGTTTAGGTAGGCAATGATGAGCCATTAATATTTTAATCAAAGATGTGATATCTATGTGATGTTTAAAAATATAATCTGGTTACTCTAAGTAGGATGGGAAAAGAAACTAGAGAGCTCCTGGCCAGATAAGATTGTTTGGCTTTAAAGAGATTGAAAGAAGTAAATAGAGCATCATAACTTCATTATAATCTTGCTGCTAGAGAAAGGCCTCTAGCAAACCAATTCTAAGATTTCTTTCTTTGTAGAAACATGTTTAGGTTGAAAATAGGTTAAATAATCTTTATGAGAGTAGAATAGGTATAAAAAGTAAGAACAGATGGTTAAAAATTAATACTGTAGGATGAAATTTAGTTGAGTGTGGACAACTAAGTTCCCAAAAATTCTAACTCATATGCATCTGTCAAAATCTTGTTTAAACATTGTATTAGGAACACAGATTTCTTCCCAGAAGGAAGTTGTGAATTCTGTCACACAAAACAAACATTATTTCCCAGATCAAGTAAGGGATCATTTTTCCTTGATGAAAAGGAAGAGCAGCCAGCATACACAAAAACATTTTGTGTTTATTTTTTGTTTTTATTTTTTGTTATTGTTCATGTTGTTCTTCTTCTTATTATTATTATTTTCATTGTTGTGTATTCCCTGTAAAATTCCCACCACCAATTCACCTGTGAACCATCACCATAGTCCCTGTTCTCTTCTCTCCCCCATTTTAATGTTTTTAGATTGGGAAAACTGACTATTTAACGTATATTTAGCATCGTGGACATGCATTGTGTTATAATGTTTGTATATTTACTCCCCCCTCCACACTCTTCCCTGCTCATCTGCTGAAGTCCTAAGCTGCAATGTGATGGTATTTGGAAATAGGGTCTTTGGGAAGTAAATAGAGGTTAGAGGAGGTCATACGAGGGTCACGCCCGATGATGGCATTAGTGTCCTCATAAGAAGAGGAATAGAGGACCTCCCTGGTGCAGCAGGTTAAAGCACTGCGCTGTGGAGCTGTCTGCAGCCGTGCCGCCAGTTTGACATCTGGCTGGGGAGATTCCCACATGGCACGGCAGACCTCTCCTGCCTTGCCCACTGCTCCCCTCAACAGTGTATTTCCGTCCATCTGCCTATTCTGCTCCCCACTGTGTGTCTAGTGAACCCTCTCACCACCCCACGCCTCTGGCCTGTACCCCAGCTTGTATGCATAAAATTTAAAAAAAAATTAAAAAAAAAAAAAGAAGAGGAAGAGAGCAGAGAGTGTTCTTTCTCCATCCTGAGAGAACATAGTGGCTGTTTATAAGGAAAAAAGACGGTGCTCACCAGGAACTGAATCTTCTGATCCCAACCATAAATGATCTTGGACTTCCAGACTCTACAACAGTGAGAAATAAATTTCTCTTAAGTTACTGATCTACAGTATTTTGTTTTGGCCATCTGGGATGACTAAAACATCTTGAAAGTAAAACTGATCTCCAGATCCATTCTTTATGACTACATTTAAGTCTGTTCTTCCATATCCATGAGGCTGCTTTTCCCTTATTGATTTGCTTAAATCTTTACAATAACCCTCCCCTTTACTTGTGCTTTTTGGAGTAAGGTTGATTTATTCAAATCAAAATGAATTAATTCAGACTAAAACATAATATTAAATTCTAGTTTAAGAAAATGGTTACGATCTAGGGCCATGTTGATATTTTAGCTGTATTTTAGAGATAGAATTTATGATACTCCCAATCTAAAACAAAAAAGTTTATAAAAACTTCCTTTAACATTTGTCATGATTTTTCTGGTATCTAATACCTCATCTGTTCTTTCAAATATTCAATATTTATATCCAAGTAGACAAACCTTAGTAATGCTGAAATACTTTTTCTGATAAGTATAATAAAAAATAATATTCTGACTTAACTTGATTTAAAAAAAGGAAGTCCAGGTGGCTTTTTTTTTACCTTTGTAAATATACCAGAATTAAAATATGCAGTTCAGTGAACTGCTCACAGGTGTTTGGCAGAAATGATAGCAGTTTATTTACCAAAATGAGGTACAAAATACAAAATCAGGGACAGCATAACCTGGCGTATATTGGGGAATGACAGAGCATGTCAAAATAATGAAAATTCTCAAATTGTGAGAGAGCTTTATAAAACCATGTTTCTCAGAAACCTTTTAAATTTTCTTAGTCCTTTATTTCTGAAAACAAAATATCAAGCTAGTAGTATTTTTAAAACAAAATATACTAATGATAAATACATTAGGATGTGCATGCAATAGCAAAGTATGACCTTTTTTTTTAGTGCACTATAAAACTTGCATGTACTTAATGATTATAAGAAGGAAATGGTAATGATTTTCTTCTTTGAAACTTTAAAACCCTTCCATGTGAGACAGCATTTGATAAATCAGGGTTATTCAGACTTTTCTTATCAGGTCCTACCAGATTGATGGTGCCTCCTATCTTCTTGCAACTGTACTTACTCTCTCCAGACCACCCCCAGATTTGTCTTGTAATAGTTAGCATTGCCAGTCACCTCATCTCTCTGTTGCCAGACAGCTCCCAAACCAGCATCCGTGCTGATTCCTATCTAGAGCCTCATGCAGCTCTTAGCACTGTATCTAGCCCCCACTGGGCACTGGGTATAGTAGCATGCTGTCTGATGAACATAATTTTCTGCTAGGTAATTTCTTTGCCTACTTTGACTATAAGAATCCTGACTACATTAATCAGATGGCTTATGGTTAGTTCAGATAATCCATCTACAAAGTAATTGTTGCATGCCTCTAGGTTTAAGGTAATTTGTTATCTAGCCCTAGCAACTGAAGCAAAAGATGTTGGGGGAGAGTGAATGGAAATAATTAAAGTCCCTGTTAATGAAATGCTTAATTGAAAGATTTTAGTATTTGTGTATTTTAATGAGAATTTTTACCACGTCAGAGGTAGAAATTATAGTACACCCACTTTCCTCGAATATAAATTAAAGCACTTTTCTTGTTGAGAGTGATACCAAGAATTTTAAAATTAATTACATAATTATGTATATCAACAATAGCTGTAAGACCTCATGGTGATTAGAATGTCAGTGGACAATTAACTTCACTGCTGTGCCATTGATTAAAGTGAAGAAATGGGATAGGAGGCCCCTGTTGAAAGGGCTGGTGTATAAATTATTTGAAGGTGAATACATGTTGCTATATATCTACATGCATACATATCTACATACATACACACACATACACACACATATAGTACTCAATTGCTTATGGCTTATAGTTGTATATGACTCAATTTACTTTGGAAAATGTAATCTCATTACATTGAGGGAGTTAAGAGATCTGGAGAAAATCCAGGTCCCATAAAATGTAATATGAAAACTCTTAAGCTTAGCACTGATGTTAAATATCATCAGCACCCTAGAACTCATGCATTCTGACAAGAGTACCACTATAACATAATTCATCTTGACACTTCATGAACTAGGTAAATCAATTGCACCAAACAGAAGCATTTATAGGAAAAGCAATGTGCAAACAACATAGTCCAGTTGCAGTGGTCATTTCTTTCATATTTATGTATGTATATATGATATATATATATGTATATATCTCATATATTATAAAATATTCTTCAGATTCTCTCATATATGTATATATCTTCTCTCATATATATAATATTATATGTATAATATTATATATATAATATCATTCTTCCTTTTTGTATAGTGTATGCCTTCTCTCACTGTTTAAAAATCAAGATCTTTAATTCTACATAAAAACCACTTTGGTTATTTTTCTTCTGAATTTGTACTGTACTCAACTGATTCCAAAATAAATACTCATTCATTTTGTGTAAACGTTTACCAGTCTGTTTTAAAACCATGTAAAAAATGGAACATCTTTTTATTTCATAATTAATTTAAAGTAAAATGTGTCTTTTTTTTTTAAAGATTTATTTTTTTTATTTATACGTACATGCTGGGGTACAGGCCAGAGGCGTGGGGTGGTGAGAGGGTTCACCAGAGACAGAGTGTGGAGCAGAACAGGCAGATCAGAAATACACTGCTGAGGGGAGCAGCAGGCAAGGCAGGAGAGGTCTGCCGCGCCATGTGGGATTCTCCCTGGTCGGGCGTGGAACTTGCGTCTTCTCTGCTGACAGCTCCACAGCACAGCGCTTAACCGCTGCGCCACCGGGGAGGCCCCTAAAGTAAAATGTGTCTTAAAAAAGCCTTCTGCTATGAGACATATCTGTTAATTTTAAAGTATAAGTAAAATATAGTACACCATAAATTAAAACACTATTGCCATATTTTAAATGTTGTTACATTATGTTGGAATAAAGCAATAATATTTGCACAAATTAAAAATGATGGTGCAATTAAAAATTAATATTCTTTATTACAGTCTTAAACTTTATGTAGTAGGATGAATTTGTTTTTTCTCTTTAAAAAGAAAAGAAAAAAATTTCAATCTCCTTTTAGCAAATGTTTTTCTAACTCTTGAAGTTAACATTTCATCTGTAATATTTAATACTCATTTGAGATACTTTTCTAATTATTGCTTTTAAAGTAGGTAAATTGGGGTACTAATATTATCAATATTTTGCTATCTTTGAGACTATTCTATGACAGGGTGAATTATATATAGTTCTTGATGTAAATTTAGTGATTAAATATAATTCCATTGAACTAAGTTACATATATCTTAGAAGTTAGCTATGGTTATAGTTAGCTATAGTTATTTTTTTCTTTTGCACAGACAGACTGACATACATACACAGACAAAGTGTGTCATTTTATGCTATATTCCTGTCTACTTGACCTTACCCAGTTTTTAGTGAATTCCCAGGGGCTTATAATTTCATGGCACATTTGGCTTCCAAGTTTCTGTTGATGTTGGAAATCCCTGGTGTCTCTCCTCTAAGGCTGTTCCTGTTCTTTTCTCTGACCTAAATTGAAATTTAGCCTTGGTTCCCTTATTTTCACAAAAGCAACATAATACAGAACTTTCAGAAGATGTTTGTATTTGGTGATGGTCTTAACCTAAGATTTCATTTTAACGGTGGGTTCTACTTGATAGCAGTGCTAGCAACTTAGATTTAAAAGTAGACATTCTCATCCTTAAGTAATTGCTTGGTTAATCATTAACAGAAGTTATGAAACACATTTACCCACAGGTTCCAGCCTCATATCATTTTGTCTAGTCTCTCTTTTCTCTCATTCTTCCAATGTTCTCTTTACTCTGAATTCTCCACTGCCTCCAGTCCCTCAATTCTTATTTATATGTATGCACATAAAAATGATTATTTTATGCAGAACAATCCTTTGAAACATAAGCCCTAATACAGAATCCACCCATGCATTAATTGATGACCATGTATTTGAGAGCCAGAAGCTTATCAAATTATATCTTTTTAAGATCACCTTATAGAAGTTTGTATGGGTAAAACAAGCAATAGAAATAGTTATTATCATTTATACAGAGAACCCTGTATAAATGGGTTGGGCATGGTGGATAGTATACAGACCTGTTATAAAAACCAGTGCTAGGAATTCAAAGTTGACTGATAGATAGCTTCTGTCTCCAAAGACTTCAGGGATTGATTCAAAAAAATGTTATGAATATTATTTCAAGAAGAAAAAATCTTTCCAGCTATTTATGAATTAACATGACTGTCCTGTCTACTTGAATACAATGATTCCATTTAGCAATCCACTTTGGAATAAGATCAGTCTCTGAATAAGCCAGGGGTCCTTTTTGAGACTTCCTTTTTACTCTTTCTGCAGTGAGTGTTTAAATGGAAAGTGACCTAAGTTATAAAAATTCAAAACTTCAAACAAATGTAAAAAGCCAACATTTGCATAAGAAGCAGAAAAAAAAATCTATGCAGTGATTTTCTGCCCCAACACATTCCAGAAACTTCCAAAATATTTTCTCATTCCACTCCACAAAAATCAATTAACCCAAAGTATAATTTTCAATATTCTATCATGAATTCCTTTGAAACTAGTTTACTTGGAACATAAAGCTCATAAATTGTTGTTTTGGTTTTTTTTTTGGTGTGTTTTTTAAAAAGTTTTCACTTAACTTTAGAGTTAACAATGGTACGACTAATGCTGTTATGCCTTGTCTTTCTATTCAATTGATGATAAGTTTGTATGAAAATTGAAACCAGGCAGTCTTTCAAAATGAACTGCTATAGCAACCAAAGATCTGAGCATAGATTGATCAAACTATAGCTAAACATTCATAGGTGCCAAGAGGCAAATATAGTCCAATGAAAAAGTTTTTATATCAGTGATTCTTCTTTAGCACCTGTAATGTCTCATAATGTTTAGCTTCTTTTACTTCATAGCACCTGTTAATAAGATGTGCCAAGTATAAATATTGGAGCACACAAAAATGCCGTACATAGCCAAAAAATCCTCAACACTCTATTGCAATAGCTGGCAGTAGAATCAGTGATCTAAAAGTCATTTGGAGCTTTGAAATCCACTTATTTGGGGAAAACAGGAAAAGCTAGATCAATTAACTGACTTAATGCTCTTTCATAAGCCCTCCCAAAAAATGTTGGGACTGAAGGACATAGATGTATTGGCATTCCATTGGAACTAAACTGACAAGATTTAGGGGAACTGTTTTTCAGTCCATATGTAGATGGATTTTATTCCAACCTTTTATTTATTTTTTTAATGTGGGAATAAATACTTTTTCATAATTTATATTTCCTATACATTCATAAGTGAAAGAAAAAATGCATGGTTGGGGATATATTTGCCTAATGTATGTTTTTGCCTTTGTAAGATTCTTCTGACATATTAGCAAGGTGAATGGTACTTAACAGTAATTACAATGGATTTAGACTTTTGAAGCTAGAACCACATTTTAAATCATCCTGACAGTGATGTTCATGTTATTGCAGAATAGCATGCATTATTGGTGTGTAGGGGTGGGTAAGGGTGCTCAGGAAAGACACAAGTAATGGCAGTTCTATTCTAGTGACATATAGTTCAGAAAACTAGCCTTATACCTGTTTTTTATTTACTTTTCTAAATGACGTCTCATAATAATGTTGTTTAAAAAAACCCTGTTGCTTAAAAGATATTTTAGGGTTATCATTTTAATTTGAAATGCATGAAACAAGAATGATACAAATTTTTGTAATATTCATTTCAAATCTTTGTATATGACTTTTTTTGATCATTTGTAATGACTAATCTTGTGTGTCAACTTGACTGGGCCATGTGATTCTCAGATATGTGGTCAAATGTTACCCTATTTCTGTGAGAATTTTTCTAGATGAGATTAATGTTTGGGTTGGTCGACTGAGTGAAGCAGATTGCCATCCCTAATGTAGATGTCTCTCATCCAGTCAAAGGCCTGAACAGAACAAAAAGGTTGAGTAAGAGTTTGGTCCTCCCTGGTGGCACAGTGGTTAGGCGCTGCGCTGTGGAGCATGTTGGCAGCGGAGACGCGAGTTCGACACCCGGTTGGGGAGATTCCCACATGGTGCGGCAGACCTCTCTTGCCTTGCCCACTGCTCTCCTTAGCAATGTATTTCTGTCCATCTGCCTGTGCTGCTCCCCACTCTGTTTCTGGTGAACCCTTTCGCCTCCCCACACCTCTAGTATGTACCCCAGCTTGTATGCATAAATAAATAAATAAATAAATAAATAAATAAATAAATAAATAAATAAATAAATAAATAAATAAATAAATCTTTTAAAAAAATTTAAAGAGGTTGAGTAAGAGGGAAGGCCTGCCTAATTGCCTTAAGCTGGCACATCAGTTTTTTCCTACATTTGGACTCTAACTGCAGTATTCGCTTTTCTTGGGTCTCAAGCCTGTCGGTTTTCACAGTGAAACTTAGACCTTTGCTTATCCTGGTTGTCAGGTCCTTGGACTTGGACTGAAACTCCTCCATGATGCTCAGCAAATAAGTCTTCAGCTAGTGTCGCTCTGCAGCTATGAAATGGCCCTTCCCTTTTGCTGTGTAGATTTGAAACTATATATATGCATATATAATATTATTATATATATTATATATATGCATATATAATATATATTATGTGTGAAAATATATATCAGAATATATAAAATATCTTTAAGTTATACTCAAGAAAAAATGTAATGCTGCAAATATATTGTTCCTAGGATTCTTTTATCCTCTACCCTCTACACAGAATGACTAAAGGGAGGTAACTGCAAATTAAAATATTAGAATCAGTCACTTCCTGTCTCCCATGACAATGCTGCCCATTAGTATCTACATTTTCTAAGTATGTGTATTACATTTAATAATCCATTATGTAGGTATAACTCTCCTATCCTTAAATATTTGTTTCTAAATTTCTCTTTTTAGAAATGTTACATAAATTTGTGTGACTTTTTTCCTTATTTGATGTATAAAGTAATATATATATACTTTATATGTATATATATTTATAAATATATATTTACATATTATAGATATATAAAGTAATACATATAGTATATAATGTAAATTTTCTCTATAGATACATATCTATGTAAATGCCTTTGCAGCACATCCTTTGGTTAAGATCACGTTTTTTTGTGTGTTTGCTTTGAGCATTCAGAGCCATTTGTTTTTTGTATGCACCTTTCAGGCCTGTCAGAAAGGGGAACGGAGCCTTAGTTCAGTTCAGAAAACGTATATGGTTACTTTGCTACTCATGAGACTGAAGGCCTCAAAGCTGTAAACACTAGTCAGCTGTCTTATGGAGATAAAAACCTATCAATGCACATTACTCTCTTAATCAATTAAATTGGTGAAATTTATGTTGTGTATGTTTTAACTGAAATCATTTTAAAGCAAATAGGGCACAAATGATAGCTCTGGCAGTGTGTGCATTTGTGTGTGTAGGTGAGCATGCATTTTTGTGTGTGCACTTATATGGCTTCCTGCTGCATGTATGTTTTCATAATACATGATTGTTGGTGGTAGCAAGGCTGGACTTTCTCGTGGGCTTTGTCCTCCTACTGATACTGAAGCTGAAACAGCAGAACTCTTTAACCTGTTTACTCTTCACTCTCCTATTCTATTTCTTAATTGGTACACAAATGTCTATCAATCTTTAACTGGCTATAAGAAAACATGAAAGCAGTTTTGCATTTTGTAAAATTTTTTTGCAGTTTGAGCTTGTCTCTTTATTATGTAAAAGAATATTAGAAATACTATAGAGGCATACACTCTGCAGATAGCTGCTATTTCTTTTTCTGTGTCTTAGTAAGCGAAAGACTCAAAATCATTAATTTAGATATCAATCTTTGATCTGAATCCAGAAGATGGAGTACCGGGTCAAATTTTATAAAGCAACTGAGAGTCGGGAAATTTTCCTTGGACCTGGTTTGTGCAGATGGATAGAACAGGAACAGACTTTATTTTCCTTTCAACTGAGGTAGGATGAGAGTGCTAATTTAGATGGATACCTATCCTCTGTGACCTGAAATATGTACCTGTTGCACCTGTGTTTGACTGAAAGTCTAATGATGGCTTTGGTCTGGATGTACTGTAGCATTGCCTTAGTAGGCTAGCTCTTACATATGAATGTACTTCTGTTGGGTTTCTGTCAGTGTAGTGCTGAACATCATTGCAACACTGAGGTTATTTTTTTTTAAATTTATTTATGCATACAAGAAAATCTATACTCTCGAGTAATTTTATGAACATATTCCTAAAGATATGTCCTAACTGGAATATTGTAAAGCCAAAAATATTGGAGTTTATGAAGCTAACAGATTAGTATGTAATTCAGTTACAAAGCCAACCAACCTTAAGTCATAAATCCCTCAGAAAACAGGCTAAATTAGTTTGGGTGCGTGCCTTGTGAAACAACTTGTCAGGGAACAAATTTAATTTTATTTTAAAAACACAAAACAAAGTTTAGATTAGAGGTAATAAAAAGTCCCAGTTGGCATTTGGACTATTAATAGTAATTTTTTTGATATATGTGATGCAAAATATATTTTAGGGCTGTGTATTGCTAACCCATAGTTAAAATTGCAGAAGCTCCATCTTTTGTGTGTACAGCAATCTTATTTCATGCCATGCAATTTTAATTCAGCAAAAGTGAAATTCTCCTTTGGAAATTATTCTTTATATTTAGTTGTTAATTTAAAAGCATAAACTACCCTTTAACCAAGCTCTCCTGAGGGAACATGTAATTTTAGAGGACATTATTCTTAGTGAGTTGAAACTATAAGTCTCACTTCTATTTCTGTCTTCACTACTTATTTTCTGCCAATGTGTCATTGTTCTTCATAATTTATTCTACAATAGATTTTAATCATGGTAAAAAAAACTTGATTAAAGAAAAATACATATGAATACAATTTTGAATTTTTTTGTTAAAAATTTCCTCACCATCTTCTTCTGAAAGGGTCCAGTTAAATAATTACAATTTTGATATCCCCTAAGTTATTTTATTAATTTTTGTCTAGTAACTAAAACTTATTTTAACCTTTTTCATTTTTCTTCTGATTAATTATTGAAACATTTGCATTTGACAAGTTCTCGTGAAGCCAGATATCTAAAATAGAGAAACAAATTTGCAAACCCTAGAAATAGAGGATTTCATGAAATAATTTTTGTCTATTTCTTCTCACTTGAGGAAAGAGTTTTATTTTGGGGTAATGTCTTATCAAACTATAAATTTCATTTTACAATTAAATTCATACATTTCTCACCAAAATTCAGAAATATAGGCATAATAGTGAATCGATAATTAAACAAAGTGGGAATAATCACTTAAATAAAAAAAAATTAACAGAGTCAACTGGATAACTCACAGGTGATGAATAATAGGCAGAATACTAGTGAAAAAAAGAAAATCAGTACAAGATTCATACATGAATTCTTTCTTTTTTTTGAAGATTTATTTATGCATACAAGCTAGGGTACAGGCCAGAGGCGTGGGGCGGTGAGAGGGTTCACCAGAGACAGAGTGGGGAACAGAACAGGCAGACCAGGGAAATACACTGCTGAGGGGAGCAGCGGGCAAGCAGGAGAGGTACGCCGTGCTATGTGGGAATTTCCCAGTCCTTACATCGAGCTCAAGTCTCCACTGCCTACAGCTCCACAGTGCAGGCTTAACCGCTGCACCACCAGGTAGGCCCCACAAATTATTTTTTAAAAACTATTTAATGTTTATTGGATTATACATGGAATTACTTCCCTTTGCAAATAAGAAATAGTTGAATATTGGTGATTTCAAAGGGTACAACTTAAGCAGTAGGTACTGCAGAGAGTTTATTTAATCAAGAGAAAAGTATTCCATTTCTCAATCTATAATGTTTTTATTGATACTTGACACTAATTTTTGGCTGAATAATTAGAAGCCTTTTAATCATTAGAATTTTTCTCAAAATGTCAGCTAGTATGGCTCATTTGAAATGTGTCAGATAATGTTACTTACTCTATTCAAGCCCTCCTTCAACTGGGTATTTTGCTCAGATTCATAGGTAAGTTCTTAAAATATTCTAGAAAGGCCTTAATTACCTTCCTGACCCTTTCTGACTTAACCTTCCTGACTTCTGCTACCACTCTCTCCTTCACTCACATTGCTCCAACATATTGACCTTCTTGCTGTTTCTTGAACATGCCAATCACCCTCTCACTACACTCAAGGAATTCTCACTGTCGACTCTCTCTAATGGTCTTTCTTCACATACAATGAGGGATTATATCTTTGCCTTCTCCAGGACTCTCTTCACTCTGAGGATGAATGTTTCTCTGAAATTAATAGCATGGCTAGTTGATTTTATTTCCTTTGTCACTTAGATTTCTTACTCTTTACTACACTCATCTCTCTCTTACGTAATATTTATTTACTTGGTAACTGACTATTTTGTAGAATGTAAGCTTTGTGAAGGCAGGGACTTTATTTATTTCTATATCCTAAGTCTTAGAATAGGGTGTAGCAAGTAGTTGACCCTCAAAAAATAACTAAAGAAGTATCTAGATAGAACTACAGAATATCTCCTCTCCAGGGAATAATTGGCAGTCAAAATCTGGAACTTTGTCACAAAGATTTAAGCATTAGAGTCAAAGGTTTTTCCATGATATCTTTAAAATTTTGAATTCATTTTTTTCAAACGATTTATCTTACAGAACTAAATAGGCCACCCTCATCTAAAAGAAAAATGAATTTGAAGAAATTGATACTAAAATTTTGTGTCTTTAAATTCTCAACTGACAGGAATTTGATCTGGATTAATAGGAATCTGGGTTTGGAACATGAAAAATGATGGCATTTTGTGGTAATTTTGAAGAAAAAAATAAGCGTATTGTGTTGAGAGGAAAGGACTAGCTCCAACGCTAGATCAAAAAGACCTAAAGAGAGGACACAGGAAAAATTGGAAACCAAAGGGAGACTTTGCTATCTTCACTGCAGATATTCTTTAATTTTATCAATATTTGAAATCCACCACACCAGTAATAGCTATAAATGGTACACAGTTTTAATAAGCCCACAGCCTAACACAGTTTTACCTGAAGCTGGAAAATGAACTAGTAAATAAATGAAGAAAATTATCTTATATATTAATTTGAAGAAGATAAAAGAAGATGTAAATTAAGGGTCTCCCTGGTGGCCTAGGGGCTATGTCTCAGCATGATCACCACTATGGCCTGAGTTTAATCCCTGGTCAGGAGCTGATCCACATGGTGCAGCAGACCTCTCATGTCTCTCCCACTGCTCCTCTTAGCAGTGTATTTCAGCAAATCCACCTGTTTTGCTCCCCACTCTATCTCTGGTAAATCCTCTCACCCCGTCATACCTCTGACCTATACCCCAGTTCTGTTAAAAAAAATGTAAATTTAATGTTTAAATGCTGGGAGACTGGATATTTTGTTTTAAAAGAATTTTTATTTATTTATGTATACAAGCTGGGGTACAGGCCAGAGGCGTGGGGCGGCGAGAAGGTTCACCAGAGACAGAGTGGGGAGCAGAACAGGCAGATCAGAAATACACTGCTGAGGGGAGCAGCGGGCGAGGCAGGAGAGGTCTGCCGCACCATGTGGGATTCTCCCTGGCAGGGCGTCGAACCGGCATCGCCTGTGGCCGACAGCTCCACAGCACAGCG